>JARYGA010021658.1:0-44139 GCA_030545235.1 Helianthus tuberosus
GAATCGCGTTCATGACGTCGTTGCTGGCAAAAATGCGCGAGAAACTTTGCTTGTAAGTCCTCGAATGAGTTCAATGACCCCGGTGGTAGAGAGTCGAACCATGCCCTAGCCAGACCTGTTAGGGTCTGTGGGAAAAATTGATACCAAGTGGGTTCATCCCACCTGCCGTTGCACCCGGCGCCGGTGAAGATGTTCATGTGGTCATCTGGGTCGGCAGAACCGTTGTATTTCCCAATGTTTAATGGGAATTTGGTGGTGGTGACATCGGCGTTTGCAATGTGTGGGATAAATTTGGAGTTTTCGGCCGCAGATTTCGGCCTGCAGGGTTGGTGGCGCTTTGCGGCGCGGAGGTATGTGTTACGGGTTTGAGTGGGAGGGACATAGTTTCGTCCTCCCGGTCTACTGCTAGTAGCATGTGAATCCCCGCAGTGTGTACCATCGACTGGATCGGTACGACCCTGGCCTTCATGGTGGGACTAAGGTCCCAGCCTGCTATGGATGCCCGGGCCGTGGTGGGCTGTTGACTGTCGCCTAGTTTCGCCATGCGGGCCTAGGCGGCTGTGTATATGGCCCCTACGGCGGGACCCATACGAGGAATCGTCCTCATCGAGTGTGCGGGCGTCGCAGTAAGAGGAACCGCGGTCTTCCTGCCTGCTTCTGGAGGCCGGATGTGTTAGGGCCCTACCATCGTATTGTAAAATACGACCCGCAGGGGTATGCGGTGCTGGGGTAGGCCCCGCAGATACTTGCGCTTCTGCGCAGGCTCTGTTGTATGTTGCGGCCAGCAGAGCTTGTTGCTGGTCGAACCAGGTATGAAGGTTCATGCCTGGAGGTATCACAGAAGCATACTGTGATAAATCGTGGCCGAACGTAAGGGATGCGCCCCCTTGCGTTGATGTGCCAATATGTTCAGCATTTGGGGCTATGGGAATAGTCCACGTAGGCCCTGTGTTTACGGGGTTTAGGTTATCCCCGGTAGTGTTGTTTAGACGATCAGACATGGTTTTTCAGAAAGAAAAAGATGGTTGAAAAAAGTGCTAAGAGTAGCGGTGGGCACCAATGATGAAACAATGGTTAACCTGGTGGGGTTAACTCACTGGTCTCGTCAAGTAGGGTTAATCCCTTCTTTCCGAGGATCCTTGGCTGGATCGTCCGCTAGTTGGTTTCCTGCACAAGGAAACAAGCCGTGACTCGTAACAAGGAGGATGGGGTGGGGGTGCTCCTTGTTACCACTCTCCGGCGTGAGAATCAGTAGTTTGCTTGGGAAGCAAAGTGTGATAGTAGTAGTAGTGAGAGAGTTGAGAAGTGATACCTCAAACCTGGTTTGGGATGGGTATTTATAGCCGAGGAGTGAAGGAGGGTAGTTGAGTAGCTAGTCTGACATCGCACAGGTGTGTCAGACCTGTCAGTTACGGTGAGGATGCCACGTCCTGCTGTGGTGTCAGACTGTTGCACATACGTGGGCTAGTAGGCGACTGTTCTCAGTGCCACTTGCACTGAGTGTCAGACCCACTTGCCTTGTAGGTAGGATGCGGTGCCAGGCCGCATCGCTGCTTGCGGTAACTGATGTTGTTTCGGCGTTCTTTGTTCTATCCAAGATGTATGCGGGATGCGGTGCCATGCCGCATCGCAGCTTAGTGACTGTAACTGTTGCCCAGATCCCTTGTCGTGACGAAAATGTTCATAGGATGCGGTGTCGGGCCGCATCGCTATGCGTAACATTTATTTCCGTACTTAAGGTAAGTCTTCTCATCACTGGACAGATTGGACCGCTGTGTTCGCGCGTGCCCGCACGCACGGACACAGGTAAGTTATTGCTGGTGAGGGTTTTTGATAAGGGTAATGGTCATTCGCGGTCATGCAGACGCGAGATCTGGGACCATACCCCTTCACTTGAGCAAGTCAAATCAAAGTTTCAAGCATTTGAATATTGGTTCTTGCTGCATTTGAAAAGAGATTAGATATAAGGTTAAGAGAGAACATAGATCTCAAGGCAGGGGTGAAACCTGCATTTTCTGTTGCAGATCTTCTGTTGTATTTTCGGTTTCACCCTTTAGCTTGTGCAATTACTCAAGATTAACAAAGATTTTTTCTTTGCAACAGTAGAGCAATATTTTTTCAAATTTCTAGGTTTCGCAAGCCAATGGCAACTTGAATTACAAAATACTGAGCAAATTATGAATGTTGATATATGGGCTCTCTCTAAATTCCAGGTAGTCAACTACTAAATTATGTTAAAATTCATGAACATAGCTGCAACAATTTATCATAATCAAAACCCCAAATCTTTTAATGAACAACAAAAAAAAATCAAGAGTGGTAAGGAATATTTATTGATACCTGATGAACTGTGAAGAATGGTAAGAAAGATCGAAAGAAGGGTGGAGATAATATGAAGGAAAAAGAAGTAGGAAGCAATTGTATTTGAAAGAAGGAACGACACGCAGACCTGATCCGGTACCGGAATCCCGCCGGAAACCCATATCCATGACCGGTTTCCACCACGGTTGCCGCCAGCCACGTCCCTACCACCACCTTTGTAAATCACAACCATCAAGGATGTCCGTCGTCGCTTTGGGACCGTCGGTTGTGCAGGGTTGAACAGTCGGAACCCTAGAGCCACCACCGCCCTTTAGCGTGAATTATGACGTCGGGGAGGGAGGCTTCTCTCTATATCCTGTTCTTACTCTTTTCTGTTCATTCAGTTTACTTATTATCAGATTAAGATTGTACTTTAAACAAGATAAATTCTAGTCAAAAGGGGGACCTCGATGATTTTTCTATTTTGGGATTGTAAAATTTCATATCATGCTTTTTTTTTATAAACTTATTTTTTTCAATAAACATAGACAAACAGAATAGTTCCTATAATTACCAAAACAAACTAAAAAACATCATTAATCATCACATGTGCTCTAGCACATGACCCCTTTTTGTTGACTTAATCTACCTGTTTTTTTATGAGAGCGATTGCTCATAATCCAAAATTTAGTCATTGTTGGAAAAGTTACAATTCGACTTGGATACGTCTTTTAAGATAGATTTGGTGAAAGTCACATTATGACCAAAATCTTTGGTAATAGTTTAGGCTAAGATAAGTTCGTACATGCATATTAAACCATTAAAACCAAGAATTTCGTGTTCAAATGTATTGGAGGGTTTTAAGTTTTAAAGATGATCTTGAAAATATTAATGATCTATATGAATGTACGGTATTAAAAATGAACTCCAAGGTTATAACAAAAATACACATGTATAGGAACACCGATCCTAATTATAAATTCTCACATTGTCGTGAGTATACGAGATGTTTGGCTGACCTATCTCAAATACAAGCAATGCGATCTAAAAAATCATTACAGTGGGCAACATTTAAAAAAATTCTAAAGGGGTAACAACATCGAAAAAACGTTAAATTTTTCCAAAATTTTCACTATCTTCGGAGCGTCAATGGGCAATGGTGAATGAGGGAAGATTCCAAGTAGTGTGTGTGAGTATGAGCCATCATTTACGAGGGAATAATCAACGATGGATGATCTAACTAGCTCCTGATAAATTTTCACTCGTATAGATAACAATTTCGTAAGCTGATTTTGAGTAAAACATACAACATTAAATTTATGAGTGGTTGGATTTTACATATATAATTGTACTAGAAAATAGTCATTTTCGTCAACCTTATGTTTTTCTTTTCTAGAAACTTACATCGTTATATTTAATCATACTATTTGATACACTTATTCTTTCTTGATATCTTCGGCTACTTTTTTCTTGAAGAATTATTTCTTTTAAGGGATAATAAATATATGTGACAGAATTTAAAGTTAATATAATAAAAACAAAAACAATGGAAATGTGTAATTAAAGAAAAAAGACAGTTATCCACTCGTGATAAAGGAGGCTAGTGCTTATCAGCCGTCAAATTAGCATTTTCTCTACCGCTAACCATGCAAGAACGTCTTGTTTTATACGGCGTTTTTTTATTGATATTTATTAATCTCTTTATCAACCAATCTATAAGGGTGAGGGGGCGGTCCGTTATGGACTCCCCATAACGAGTGATAGTATCACTAACACCGCCGCCTCTATGTTTGTAACGAGTGATATATATAACGCGTTGAATAATTATTGAGGGATGTGTATGACTTGTGCATTGTGTATTAATACTTGTACATTGGAATCCCATCACTAGTGATGACCACCCCCACTACATTTCTATCACTAGTGATAGAATATTGGGTGATAACATGGCATGATTTGATTGGATGGTGGGAGTGATATAATTCTATCACTAGTAACCCCCACTACATATAATCGGCTTCACCAGAAAAGAATTTTCTATATTTTTAAAAAGTTAAATCAAATTCCCAATTTTATATATTCAAATTTTTTCTTAAGTATAAAAAAGATCGGTAAAGAAGATGAATAGTGTGATTTGGTTGATATAGATTTTTTTTTTTTTTTTGTAAACAAATGGATAAAATGCTTATTCTAATTAAAACTAACAGCTTAACACAAACATCCATATTCATTTCAAAGAAAAAAGAATAACAAGTGAGTGAACACTTAAAAGTAATTGATCCGGTTTTCAAAAGTTGAGACTAAGTTTTATATTTTAGCTTATAACAAGAATTATCACTATGAATTGATTATTATATTAATTATTGTACTCAACATTGAATTGATTCTTATATTAATTATTGTACTAAACATAAATTATATTTATTAAACACCCCTACATACTTAGATTCATGGCTAATTGTCAATTTTTTAATGATCTAATATAACACCATCTTATATATTTTTTTTACTAAATCAATAGCATCATTGACATAATAAGGATTTCTGGCTAACGGTTTTGACTTCTGTTGACCAAATCGGAATCAGCCTAAAACCGAACCGGTTTCGCCCAAAATGTGGGTTTTGCACATCTATGGATCGGTAGTTCTGGGGTCGGTACTTATATAGGCAATATCAACAAGAGTGAGTGAAGGGTTTATTGTTGTCAGCCCAAATATAAACAAAAGAGTGGTTTTTAGAATGGGCCGACAATCCAAACATTGATTCATGCTGGACTAAAACCCAGTTGTGAAGCCCACTGTTTGACTCATATTTATTGGCCCAACATGTTGATCTAAAAACATACGACGTGTTTCACAATTAGCTGCCGGTCTACCACCACCACTAATACTATCCCAACCAATAATGTGGTGGGTCCATTGGCAAAGGCAAAGCCTTTAAACACCTAGATTGGAAAGGAGGATGTCTTGGGTTCAAGTCCTACAGACGAAAGGGGATTAAAAGAATTTAGCCATTCAAAAAAAAAAAAAAAAAAACGATCCCAACCACTACCCGGTTTGCTCGATCTTCTAACTCGATCAAAACTTTGAGTCGGAAACTTGAATCGTAATACTGGTATTCGAGTCACTACCCGTCCTAGTTACCAATTATTGTTCCAGAGACCGTGCCCATAAACAAATAAATTTAACAATAAAATTATTTAAAAGATTGTAATCTTTAAAAATAAACACCCAACTAGTTGATTTCCGACCCCGCGTTGCGGCGGGGATCCAATGTCTGCAAAACGCGTGCCAACAACGGCAAGCGGATACCGAATATCAAAACATAGATAAAAATGGCGTAGTAACGATAGTTACTCCGTCCTAAAAACGATTTTAAATAATCTAATATATAATAGTAGGACCCACATGGCCTACACGTTGGAAATTCGATTGTTTTCAGTTCAGTTATGACGTTACTAACACATTAAACATGGATGAGCTCGGTACCGGTAATGGCACCGAAAGTGCCAATCCCGAAAATAATCGAAATTAGGTACCGGCACCGAAAATGCCCGGTACTATACGGTATGGTATTTTAAGGTAAAAATAAGTAAATACAGGTATGGTGCTAGACCGGTGTCGAACCGAAAGTAACGATTCTGAAAACGCCAAAAGGTGGGTACCAAATTGGTACCGAAAATGATTTGATATAGTAAATTTGATACCGATACGATACCGGTTTGATTACAGGATTTGATATCATTTGCTCATCAATAATTTAAATATCCAAGTTAATTTTACATGTTACAATTCATTCATTACAGAAAAAAGCAAAAAAGATAACAAAAGAAGTTGTGTATATAAAACCTCATTCAGACGAAATACAATTTACTTACCACGTGTATGAAAAAACAATCTAAACGATGCAATTACTTGCGTTGCTACGTGGCATGAGCTCAAAGGTGATGTTAGGGATGAGCTCGGTAGCGAAAACCCCCAAAAGTGGGTACCGGTACCGAATATACCTGGTACGGTACCGGTATTTGAGGGCAAAAACTGGTACCAAAAATGTCAAAAGTCGGTACCGAATATGTACCGAAAATATACCCGGTTTGGTAAATCTGGTACCAATACCATTTACTTATCCCTATCTATGTAGTGTTAGTATTCATGTGCTTATGTATTTAATATATAGGTAATACTGTTCATTTGCTTATGTTTTTAATATATAACTAGTTGATGCCCCGTCCGCGTTGCGGGGCGATGGCCGAATAATTCTCAACCAATTAAAAAAAAGTACTATAGTTTTGTTAGAAAGGAAAACTAAAACGATGACAAGATCGTAATTTTTAGCGGGGGTAAAATCGTAATTTTTAGTTAGGGGAAAACCATATTTTTATTTTGAACTGGGGGGAAAACGTAATTTTGAATTGAGGGTGAAAGAGTAATTTTGAACCGAGGGGAAAATCGTAATTTTACATGCTACAATTTATTCATTACAGAAAAGACAAAAAATAAAGCAAAATAAGTTGTTGTGTATATAAAACCTCATTCAAACGAAATACAGTTTACTTCTGTGTGTATGAAAAGTAATATAAACGGCGCAATTACTTGCATTGCTACGGGATTTGATGAGCTCGGTACGAACCGGTACGGAAAATACCGTTACCGAAATCCCCAAAAGTGGGTACCGGTACCGAATATACCTGGTACTGTACGGATCGGTACCGGTACTGGTATGACAACGGCATTTGAGGGGAAAAACAGATAAATACCAGTGTTGAACCGGTACCGAAAATACACCCGGTTTGGTAAATTTGATACTAATACAGGTACCCGATAACAGCTCATTCATTAGTGATGTTACTATCCATTAAATTCAATTTTTATTACTATATTAATTCAATTATTATGTTTACTGTTCATTCTGTTCGGTTTTTAATATATAGGGCAATTGTTTTCCAGCCCATTTGATCGTTTTACCCTTTTCAATTTTATTTTATTTTCCAGCCCAGAAGGGGGTAGCGGCGCAACTTGTTGCTCGTCTACCTGCCATTAGTTTTCAATCGTTTTTGTTTTAAATAATTTGAATCAATCTTCCTAACTAATATATATATATATAATCCTTTTCAATTTTATTTTATTTTATGTTTTTATGAAATAATTGTGGGTGATATTGCATGAAGAACATGAGGGGTGTGTAATCTATCTTGATGCTATGAGGGGAGGCGGGGTGGAGGTGTTTTCCACCGTGATGGGCTTTTTTCACGAGTTATACATCACCGCCACTTACTTTGATAATGCGTGGAACTTTTCATGAGTGATGGAGTATTGAGTTAATGAGGGACATTGTTGGTTGTGAGAGAAATTGTTGGGTGTGGTGGTGAACGATGACCATTTCTACTAAAAAAGGTTGTGAGTGATGGAATAATGGTTGATGACATGGCGGGACTTGATTGGATGTTGTGAGTGATGAGTGATCACCACCCCCTCCCCCTTACAATTTACACAAAAGCCATTATAACCCACTTTTTAAACATATTTTTACATCTAAATACCGCATAACCTTTCACTTGTAAATATTTTAATTCACGTCATTTTTGTGTGGGGCAACATCATATTGCTAGACCACCAGGTCATAAGTCATTATCACCAACTGATTAACAACTTCTCAAGCCATATTTTTCTTTCAAGACTAACCATTGGATTTGGGGCTTCATGATGTTGATGGATGGTAGTAGAATTCAAGATCTTTGAATGAAGTATATGATTTTTCAACAGTAAATGCTTTGAATCCTTAAGAAAAGCCCTAATTTCATACATCATGGCCATGTTATGAAGGAAAAGACAAGCATATGGTCTTTTTCAGTCTTGTAATTCAAAGCATCTGTTAATTAAATATAGGAAGATAGCCCTTTAAATAATGAAACTTTTTGTAACACCATTTTATAATCAATTCAACATATCAATATCATGCTGGCGGGCCCACATACTAAACACAGGTGTCATGTTATGATACGCTTATATAGTATCAGATACTCATTTTTATGTGTTATTTACCTATTCAACAGTCAAGTGACACAACTTCACCAAATAATTTCAAAAAATGCACTAGTAAGTCTACCACTATTATTATAAAACCTTATTTTTTGCATGATTTTTCTTTGTTAAAATACGCCTATGTTTCGAACATTTTTAACTAAAAACTAGTAGGGTCTAAAATGAGTCGAAAAGGTATGTCAAATCGAGTGCTAAAATGCAACTTTGAATGTCAAGGGACAAAATTGCAAACATATGAAACTAATCTAATAATAAGGCATATAATTGAAGACAACAAAACACTTGTAATATGTGTTTGTTTGTGGTTAGGCTAGAACGTGTTAGAAATATGTCCGAATCCATGTCTTTGATGTGTTTAACCACTGATTGTACCAAAAGTCGTTCATATCTATATATGAAGTGGGATCCAAAGTCCAACTTTGTTAAATTGTCGGGGCAAATGTCACATTTAACAAATGATGCCAAAATTGGACTTGTTCATGATAAAATGAGGTTATTGTTTGAAACCTTATCTATACTATTTTGTGATAATGTAGGTCCTTTATGATTAAAAGTTTATGGTGAGCTAATCTAATGTCCTTTGGTAAACCTGATGAATTCGTGAGTTGGCTCGTTGATTTATACAATCAATTTTAAAGGGTATTTTAAATCAGAACTAAAATTATTTGAGTATTTCTTATCAAAAGAATTGAAGAAAATGATTTGTCATATTCTTTAATCAGTATTAGTGTTATTGTTGTAAATTTGTAACATATAAAAAATGCTACGTTAAACAAGTCGTGTTCATGTTAACATGCTAAGAAACGAGTTGTATTCAGATTTGTGTCTTTAACACATTCTTTTGGCTCGTTTCGTATATGGGTTCATTTATATTTTCTATGTTTGTGTTGGATCCATCCATTATCTTGTGAACACACCTTGTTTGACGGGTTTCACAGGTTGAGTCATTAATTTTTTGTTCATTAAATTAGAGGGTAGTTTACGTTAAAACAAAAATTATTTAAGTTTTTTATATCAAAGTTAGAAGTTGAAAGAGGAATAATTATCGTGTTCTTTAGGGTGGACGGTATGGTTGGGGTGAGTTAGGGTGTTTGAGTTTTCTCTACCCAATGATATAAAGCCATGTCAACTCCCCCCTTCACTCCCCATTTTCTACTCAAACAGTAAGTATGATTCAAACACCCACTCAATTAAAAAAAATTGATTGGTTCTTCTCTCCTCTCTCTCTCCTCCATCACTCCTTCTCCACCTTCGGTGAATAGTCACCGATTTCTCTCCCTCTCTCCTACTCCCCACTCACCATTCAAACACTATGGGTGGTTCACCGATCGGTGAAACCATTCACCGATCCCACTCAAACAAGTCATACCGACCACCCTTAGTTTAAACTCACAAATAGAAATTTGTGCTTAGTTGGAAAATTTGTGTATGATTTTGTGTGTATCGGTTTATAATTTTATAGTGCTAATATTTGTAACAAGTATAAAATTTCGGGTCAAACATGTTTTGTTCGTCACAACTCGTTAATACACGAGTTGTGTTTGGTTTGTGTTTCTTACATTTGTCACACCCTGAATTCCTGATGGGCCTAGGCTTGGGGTTTACGCGTGACGCCTGATAATAGATATTCACATATAGCACAGCGGAAGTATTGGAATTATAAATTACATATTACAAACTACAAGTGTTCGAAAGTTTAAAATAAATATACAGACAGAAAGTGTACTAAAAGATCCACAGGCGGATCGAAAATGAACAAAATGAAATTTTAGACTACTAGGCCTTGTGTGGAGTCGCAAATTCCAATATGCATATACCAAGCAGCTCCAACCTATTCCGTACTTGCTAACATGCGCTTAATCTTTTGAAAATACGTCAGGTTTCGCTGGTAAATACAATTAACCGACACATTTTGAAAATCTTTTCAAAATCATTTTTATATCATTTGGTATATCATTTTCATAAATAACTTGGGATAAAGTGATATCTCTTGTTACTAGTATTACATACTTGACAATACATATGGGGCCCGGAACTAAACTTCGATACATGATTAACCGACACACCACTTTTGAATAAAAATATAATAGCATTAGCGTCTGTCAGGTGTATGCCTACACCCCGCGCTTAGGTCGTGGCCACTTGCAATTAAGTGGGTCGTGGATATCCAGGACACGGTCGCATTAACCCCCAATATTTAAGTTATCAAGCATAATGGATTAAAACGGGTTATTTGAATTTTGGACATCATTCATCATTGATCCCATACCCGACCAAGCGGCTAATGTCGTATCCCAAGCCCGTATAGGAAAAATAGGCTAAGAGTATTTACCGGAGCTTATCTGTCACACCCCGATATTTCCACGTATTACCGGTGGGCCCGGTGGGGAGTATCGTGACGTAGTTGGTATCATCATAGTCAAACAACACAATTTAAATGCACAGCGGAAGCAAAAAGGTGAATCACATTACAAACCGAATAGATAGTAATATCAAAGTATTACAAACGGACTGTAAAGGTTCCACAGGCGGATCAAAGGATAAAAAGATCATTGTTCAACAGACTTTAACATCTAAAGCTTGCAAGACTTGATTAAAGATGCCCGGAGTAGCCAGCCTATTTCGTCTAGTACTTGCACTTAGCCTTTTTGGAAAATACGTCAGTTTACACTGGTAAATACAATTAACTGGCTCATTTTGAAAAGAGTGTAAGAAAATTAGTTTGAATGCACACGACACAAAATATCTTTTATAACTTGGGACAATTATTTAAAAATAATCTTGTATACAGTTTTACTTATTTGTCGTCCGTCAGGGCCGGTTAGAAGAGCCGGACAAGATTAACTGACACGCCACAGGTATAATGCCCACAAGGTTGATTCATTTAAGTGGATTACCAGTTTTTACATAATGCAACTGTCAGGTGTATGCCTACACCCCGTGCTTAGGTCGTGGCAATTTCTTTGAATGATGTCAATGATATCCGGGACATGGTCATTTAACCCCCAAAGGCCATACACCAAATAATACAGATTAAAATGAGTTATGTAAATGAATTAATCACAATCCAATTTAAATGAATACATACCCGACCAAGCAGTATTATTATAATACCGTATCCCAAGCCCGCATAGGGAAAATAAGTTAAGAGTATTTACCTGAGCAAATATTCAAATTTATCTCAACCGTATTCAATCAGCAAGTGCAAGTAGCTTTTACCAGGCTCCTAATCTGGAACGAAGGTTTTAATAACCTATTAGATTCCTAACGGGTCTTAATTAAGCATAAACTTAGACCGGTTAGTTTTAAAAGAAGATATACGGTTCAAAACGCACGATTAAGCGAAGACCGGATTAGAATGTGGTTTAGACCCGACAAGTTTGCATACTTGTATAATATGGGTAAACTAAACACATTCTGGATTTTGAGATAAAAATGATAAGGTTTGACCCGTTTCGGCTAATTAATGCAAACTAGTTACATAAACCGATCCGAACGCGAAAAGTGCGTAACGGGTAACCAAATGAATCATGAACAGGTTTCTTAAGTTAATATGCCTTAAATATGTTGTGATATCAGTAGGATACCTTCCATTATTCCCAAAATGAATTTAAACTCAAACTATGCCCCGTAGGGGTATTTTGGTCATTTTAAAGGTTATAAAAGAGTTTAAATATAAATCTGAGTTTCAGGTCTGATATATTCAGTAAAAATACTTATTTTTATAAGTCATAACAGTAGGGTATGGTATATAGGTGAAATCTACCTTTTATAACTAAACTATGCACCGTAGGGGCATTTTGGTAATTTCACATAAGCTTTAAAGGTCAAAATAGGGAATCTGAGTTTAAAACTTTTGCTTACTGTTAAAATATAAAAATTTGCTTAAAACATCAGTAAGTATTAAGTCTTATATGATGAAAATGGTTTTAATACATACTATGCGTTTTAAATGCGTAAAAAGATGGTTTTAAGCGATTTCCGGGTTTTATAAGCAAAGCTGATATTTTTATCATTCCAGAAGACTCAAAATATTTTATTTATTATATAAAATCAGTAGCAAAAGGTTTGGTATAAAAATATTATGTAAAATTCATTTTATAGGCCAAAAAGGGCAAAACCGACAATTACCGAATCAAAGCTATAACCCTATGTTATGCTCAGCCTAAAAATAAATAAAAATCTTCAAAAAATCCCAAAATATTATTTTACATCAGTGGGTAAAAAGTTTTGTATCAAAAATTGGGTTTAGATAGGCTATATGCTAATTACGCCGTTTAATTAATAAAAAGCTTTCTAATTACGCTATTGAGCATAACTCTTAATCTAGACCTCAAACTGATGTGAAAATTTAGGGACATGTTTATAAATTAGTAATAAAGATTATTGTCTTCTCACATTTTCAAAATTCGTGTTTTAAGGTCAAAAGGGCATATTGGTCAACATTTAGGCATATAACGGAAACATGCATATGAATCGGATAACTAATGAACCAAGTTGTATAATCACAGAGGGTTATACTAACATGTAACCTGGTCCTAATAAAGCTCTAAGGCAATTCTAAAATATGCTCTAATGGGTCAGAACTGAAAGTCAAAGCAAAAGTCTAATTATGCGACTTTCGGTTCCGAACCGAGCTTAAACTGAAAATTGTCGGGTTGAACATGCTTAGACATGTTCTTACATTAATTACCAAGTTATACAAGTGATAAAACAGGTTTCATAGCTTCTACATTGTTAATTATGTGTTTATGCGAAAATTAGCTTTCTGTTGACTTTTTATAATCAAGTTTGACCCGACAATTGACCTAGTTAGAGTGGGAATCAGAGGGTGCCCTTTTAAGGGTTTATTACCCACATAATTACCAACTCAAAGCTACTTTCAATACGAGAATTGACTAGACCATTAGTGATTAATCACTAAGTCAAACTTTAATTACGACGGGTTTGACTTTAGGCCATTAAACTAATAAAACTGAATTAAGAAAGGTTAAGGACACTTACTGAAGTCCTATGCACGACTAAGGATCCTTAGGAAGTGGTCTTGAGCTCCAGGAATCTCCAGAACAAGTGTTTGGAAACTTTTCAAGTGAAGTGCTCAAATGTGAGTTCACAAGTTGCAACAATTGGACTTATTTATAGCCAAGGAAGGTTCAAGGAGATGGATACGGGTGTTATGGCAACTCCAGGGATGAATACAAGTGTTAAGGGACGTGTTTCAAGTAGCTAGAGGGTGGCAAACTCGCGGAATCGAGTAAACATGCAAGCTGCCACGTTTAAATAATCTTTTCTGAGCTGGCAGTCCATCGCGTCGCGCGACGGAGAAGTGCTCAAGTGTTGGCGCAGCGCCAGCAGGTAGGGGGACCAGCAAACAAGTTTTAAAAATTGACATTTTCACCCCCTGGACCTTCTAAAGCGTAATTTCTTCCATTTTAAGCACTTTTAACCCATGAAATTTATATTTCTATGATCCATGAGATATAACCAATCATCATTAGGTTCGGTTTTGTTAAACGATAACCGAAAACACAAGTTTTGCCTCGTTGACGCTTTTAACCCCTTAATTATGAAAGTTAGCGTATCTTTCTCATACGATATCGAAACCTTGTGAAATTTTGACCACTTATTCTTGGGAGTATAATTAATCATTATAAGGCTCCGAGTTCGCTAAAAGGTCACTCAGAGGTATAACTTAAACATGTTGACACATTTAACCCTCGCGTTTTGTAAACTTTCACTTTCTTCCACAAACGGTTTCATACGCTTCATGATACATTCGTTTTAGGGTATAAACATCATGTAGGGTTGTTAAAAGGCATAATTATCAAACGTTGATACTTTGTATCCTTGAATACATATACTTTCTTCATTTGTCAACTTTAGTCCCTCATATTCAATTTGTTACACGTTTAAAGTCCATGACACGTGCCGATACTATATTGGACATGATTTTACGAGGTGTTACATCCTCACCCCCTTAAAAGAAATCTCAACCTCGAGATTTACTGAAATAAATGAGGGTACTTCTCTTTCATTGTGGACTCTACCTCCCACGTGTACTCGGGACCTCTACGGGCGTCCCATTTAACCTTTACAATCGGTACATGCTTCCTTCGAAGCTTCTTAACCTGTCGATCCTCAATCGACAAAGGTTTTTTTACAAACTTTAAGCTCTCGTCAATATGCACATCCGTATGTGGTATGACTAGTGATCCATCAGCTAGACATTTCTTCAGCTTGCAGATGTTGAATACATTATGAATACCACTGAGCTCTTCAGGCAAATTTAACTTATAAGCCACTGTTCCGACACATTCGATGATCTCGAATGGTCCTATATATCTTGGGCTTAACTTGCCTTGCCAAATCGCATTACTCCCTTCCCGGGTGATACTTTAAGTAGTACCTTGTCACCTACCTCGAATTTTATAGGTTTACGCCTTAAATCTGCGTAGCTTTTCTGCCTATCCCTGGCAGCTTTGAGACGATCTCGTATCTGTACAATCTTATCTGTCGTCTCCAGGACTATGTTCGGTCCTGTTAGTTGGACATCTCCAACTTCTGCCCAACATACGGGCGTTCTGCACTTCCTTCCATACAGAGCTTCAAAAGGTGCAGCTTGGATATTAGAATGATAACTATTATTGTATGAAAATTCAATCAGTGGGAGATGGTCATCCCAACTTCCACCCAGGTCAATAACACAAGCTCGTAACATATCTTCAAGTGTCTGAATAGTACGTTCACTTTGACCATCTGTCTGAGGATGATATGCAGTGCTGAAATTGAGCCTAGGGATTGCTGAAAGCTTTTCCAGAAATGCGATGTATAACTTGTATCCCTATCAGATATGATAGACACTGGCATTCTGTGGAGAGATACAATCTCATCTACGTACAGCTGAGCTAACTTATCTGAGCTGTGTGTTTCCTTAATAGGTAAGAAGTGGGCTGACTTAGTCAGTCTATCCACTATTACCCATATAGTATCATTTCCTCGTTTAGTCTTTGGCAACTTGGTGATAAAATCCATAGTCACCATTTCCCACTTCCAGGTGGGAAGTTCAGGCTGTTGTAGCAAACCTGACGGCTTTTGGTGTTCAGCTTTAACTTGTGCGCACGTCAAACATTTGGCTACATAGGTAGCTATAGACTTCTTCAAGCCTATCCACCAATAACTTGCCTTCAAATCCTGGTACATCTTGTCACTTCCAGGATGAATGGAATACTTAGAACTGTGGGCTTCTTGGAGGATAACATCCCGTAGTCCTCCATAGATTGGAACCCATATTCGTCCATTTAATCTTAGGATTCCATCCTTACCATATGATAACTGTTCTGCAGTGACTCCCAACTTTTAATTCGGGTAGTTGGCTTCTAATACAGCTTCCTTCTGGGCGGCTAACAATCTTTCATTCAAGTTATTCTTTAATTCAATGCTCTTGGCATTGATTCTAATGGGCTTAACCCTTTCCTTCCTACTTAAGGCATCAGCGACTATATTTACCTTGCCTGGATGGTATCGGATTTCACAATCATAATCATTCAGTGTCTCCATCCATCCTCGCTGCCTCATGTTCAGATCCTTCTGATTAAACAGATGTTGAAGGCTCTTGTGATCAGAATAGATCACACACTTGGTACCTTATAAATAATGCCTCCATAGCTTTAGTGCAAATACAACGGCACCCAACTCCAAGTCGTGGGTGGTGTAATTCTTTTCGTGC
Organism: Helianthus tuberosus; assembly: GCA_030545235.1. NCBI lineage: Eukaryota > Viridiplantae > Streptophyta > Magnoliopsida > Asterales > Asteraceae > Helianthus > Helianthus tuberosus. The sequence continues at coordinate 16,069 of JARYGA010021658.1, forward strand.
ACTTTTAGTTGTCGGGAAGCATAGGCAATAACCTTGCCTTTCTGCATAAGCACACACCCCATACCAGTGTGTGATGCGTCGCAGTAAACTACAAATTCTTCTATTCCATCAGGCAATGTCAACACGGGAGCATTGCTTAGTTTCAGCTTAAGTATATCAAACAATTCTTGTTGCTTAGGACCCCAATCAAACTTAATATTCTTTCAAGTCAACGAAGTTAGGGGTGCTGCAATCCTTGAGAAATTATCAATAAAACGTCTGTAATATCCTGCCAGTCCCAAAAAGCTACGAATCTCTGTGGGCGTCTTCGGCTCTTGCCAATTCATGAGAGCTTCAACCTTAGCGGGATCCACCTGGATACCACGCTCACTAACCACGTGTCCAAGAAACTGGACTTCACGAAGCCAAAATTCACACTTTGAAAACTTGGCATAGAGTTTCTCTTGTTGAAGTAGTGAAAGAATACAATGAAGGTGCTTCTCATGGTCGGCTTGATTTTTCGAGTAAATAAGAATATCATCGATGAAGACGATGGCAAATTTATCCAGGTAGGGCTTGCAGACGCGGTTCATGAGATCCATGAACGCCGCTGGTGCATTAGTGAGCCCGAAAGGCATCACTAAGAACTCGTAGTGACCATAGCGAGTCCTAAATGCAGTCTTGTGTACATCTTCATCTCTAACCTTCAGTTGATGATAGCCTGACCTCAAATCGATCTTAGATCCTGGGAAATGGATATCTATTCTTGATAGTGACTTTGTTAAGCTCGCGATAATCGATGCATAGACGCATCGATCCATCCTTATTCTTTACAAACAGGATTGGTGCTCCCCAAGGAGACGAACTAGGTCTAATAAATCCTTTTGCCAACAATTCATCCAACTGAGTTCTCAACTCTTTCATCTCAGTTGGGGCTAACCGGTAAGGTGCTCTTGCAATAGGTGCTGCTCCAGGTATAATGTCGATTCTGAACTCCACTTGCCTATCTGACGGTAAACCAGGTAGTTCTTCGGGGAATACTTCTGGATATTCAGAAATGACAGGGATGTCTTCAATCTTGGGTTTTGGTTCATCAATAGTCACTTGTGCCATATAAATGACACAACCTTTCTTCATACACCTTGATGCCTTAAGCACAGACACTTGCTTAGGCAACCCATACTGGGTATCTCCTTGTACGGTAAGTGGCTCACCATACGGAGTCTTGATCACCACTTGTTTCTTGTTGCAAACGATCTGGGCTTGGTTATGAGATAACCAGTCCATACCTATAACTATGTCAAAACCAGCTAACTTCAAAGGAAGCAAGGATAACGGAAAAGAGTGGTTCCTAATGGATATAAAACATCCATCTAATATAGTTGAGGCAGTTTCTATGGTACCATCGGCCAACTCTACTTCATATTTCACGCTTAGGGTTTTAACAGGTAAATTCAACAACTTACAAAACTTATCATCTACAAATGACTTATCCGTGCCCGAATCAAATAACACCCTTGCATAAACATCATTAACAAGGAAGGTACCTGTTATCACATTATCGTCCTGAACAGCTTCTCTTGCATCCATTCGAAAGACCCTTGCATTGGTCTTTTTTACTTCTTCAGGCTTTTTGGCATATTTAGGGCAGTTGGACTTGATGTGCCCTTTCTCGTTACAGTTATAGCATGTTGCATCCTTTATCTTCTTGCACTCTATCGTCTTGTGCTCCTTGGATTTGCATAACCCACATGCAGACGGTTTTGACTGGGACTTGGATTCAAACCTGCATTTTCCAAAGTGACGTTTCTGGCAGGTTTTGCACTTTGGCTTTTCATCTGCTTGCTGACTACCCTTGCCAGACCCAAAGTTCTTCTTGTGGTCTGTGGTTCCCTTAAACTTCTTCTCAGACCGACGTGAGTTATCGTCCTCACGCTTTCTCTTACCTTCCTCCGAGTTCTTAAGCGATCTCATCCTGACCGCATCCAAAGTAAGAGACAAAGATAAATCAGCTGCCGACCTAAAGGTAGCAGGTCGGGATGCCTTTACACTGGCTTTGATCTCTAGGGCTAAACCCCCAATGAAACGAGCTATTCGCTTGGGCTCCGGTGTCACCAAATATGGAACCAGTCGAGACATGGTATTAAAGCTAGTAAGGTAAGTCTGACAGTCTAAGTTTTTCATCACCAGAGATAAGAAGTCTGACTCAATCTTTTCAACCTCATGCTGAGGGTAGTAATTTTCTTTGATGAGTGCAACAAACTGATCCCAAGACAGATTGTACAATGGAATCTTCCCAGTAGCCTGGATTAGAGACCTCCACCAGGCTAGTGCTTCTCCTTTAAACGACTGAGATACATATTTCACAACATCCCTATCAGTGCAACCACTGATGTCTACCACGGTATCCATCTCGTCTAACCACGTCATGCAGTCGATAGCTCCTTTTTCCCCAGTGAAATCTCGGGGTTTACAGGACACAAAATACTTATAGGAACAACCCCTAATACGTGGCTCTTGATCGAGTACAATCTTCTTCAACGGAACACTATGCTGATTTGATGAGTGTCGGTCATCATCCTTCTTTGATGGTGGCTTACTATGAGCCTCAGAGTGAGTCTTAGGTTTAGAATGGGGTACAGATGAGGCCTTGCTTCGAGTACCACCTGACTCATTTAATTGCCTATCTATGGCCTTGGTAACAACATTATCAATTAGTGCTTGAAGTTCCGCACCGGTCACATTGATCCTGGTAGTGTCATGATTTTCCCGGGGGTGACTGTTTATTTCTTCAGACTCTACCATGTAGCTTGCTGGCTACATAAATTGATGATAATTATTTATTCAGAAGTCTAATACAGTAATATCATTCTTGATGATTTATTAACCATGGTATTAATAACCATATTGGTTAATTTGTTAAATATTATTCATTCAGGATTTTTATTATAATAATCCCTTGTTTTAATTAAATTATAATAATGGCACAAAAGCCAAGTCACATGGACATTTTCAATTTATAGGCCAAGATCTTATAGGATCGAGGTATCAAGGTTTGAATCATAGTTCATTACCTTTCTTGACAGGAAGTTGTAGGCTACGACTGTCTTTTGTCTTATATGACAATAATTATGGCCCGTAGGCATTACATCACAAATGGATATTTAATAATAAAGAAGGAATTGGAATAATCCAATATAAGAATGACACGTGTGATTTTTACGAATCACATTGACGGGTGGTCCATAGGACAACCCTTAAAAGGTCTAAATATTTGCACATTCCATGATTTATTCGGTTAATTGCTTGAACTTAGTAACCACTAGATGTTTGGATTTGCAGGTGTTAAAGTGCCCAAGATGCGGGTTTTAGGAAGCTTGAATGGATGCTAGAAGTTGGTGGAGTCAAAGATTTAATGGAGTGAAGATTCGATGAAGAAACAACGAAAAAGCTCCACTCAGCACCGTAACCTACGGCTCCTGCCGTAGGTTACGGCCCCCACTTGTGTACAACTTCCTTGCTGTAGCTCAGAAGAGAAGGGCCGTAAGATTTGAATTGGCACCGTAGCCTACGGCTGGTGCCGTAGGTTACGGCGCCTATGCTGACTTTTGGAACATGTTGACCGCCGTAAGCTACGGAGGCTGGCGTAGCTTACGGCGCCGTCTGATGCTTTCTTGTAACTTGCCCATTTAATGCTCATTTTCATGGGATTTATGGTGTCTTATGATATGTTTTCGGTTACCACTTGCTTGTGAACGAATTTTGGAGCATCTTTGGAGATTGGGAGCTAGAAGAACACTTGTTAATCTTAGTTTTATTGTGTTTTGATTTCCATGAACATGGAAACTAAGATGATGATGTTGATTTAAGCGATGAGTGGCTAAACACTTTGTGATCATCTTTGGTGGAAGGTTTTGTAAGACTTTATGCTTTAATTCTCTATTTCTAGAATAACAATCTCTTTCTTGATTGAATTGCTGGTTATGGTGTGTGATTGATTGTTAGTAAATTGTTGATTCTTACATTAAACCAATTAGAAACCATACGTTCTTGGTGCCGTTGGCAATCGAGATATCATGGGTATAGTTAGGCTTGGGTAAGGGTTGATTGATCATCGGGTAACAACCACACGTTCTAGGAATCTGAGTACTTAGTTCCCTTTCATCACTGCAATTTATCACACATGAACTATGTCTATGTAGTTCTTTCTAGTGGAATGTTAGCATGAATGTCAAAGCAAACCGGAAACAAAAGATGATTACTTGTCTCTAATTTGTTACAACCAAAACTTTTCTCTTGCAATTTAATTAATTAAATTTAGCTCTAAAACCAATTCACTCAAATCAACTCTTGAATTTTACTTTACTTGCAATTAGTTTAATTTTAGTCAAGTTAGATACACTTTCAAATAACACATTTTTCACAAACTCCCTGTGTTCGATACCCACTTACCGCTATCTATTAATAGTATTTGGATTAAATTTGATTGTGACCACGACATCACGTCAAATTTTGGCGCGGTTGCCAGGGAGTAGTGCGCAACGTGTGTTGTTTTTTGTTCTTTTTAAGTTTGTTATTTTTCTGGTTTACGCTAGGTGTGTTAGTGTGCAGGTATTTACAGGTGCATGCGTACTAGAAGCTCTCACAAGCTATCACCATTGGCATTTGATCTGGAAATTGAACGAACATTAAGAGGAAACAGAATTTTGCTAAGAGAAAACAGAATCAGCGGTTCACCAACAACACCGACTACACCAATCATACCAATTCGATATATGGATCCACCACTACCACCCACTACGGGTGAACTTATACCACCTTTCATACCATCCTCCACTCAACCTTCACCAAACACTACCATGCCAAACACCACTACCAACCCTATTTCACCTCATGATGTAACACCAACTAACACCACTCAACCCATTACCACTCAAGAAGAACCTACACTCACTTTTAATCCTTCTACTACATTTCCACCATTCACTCATTTCTTCCCAGTTTCAGGTCAATCATCCTCAACCTATACATAACCACAAGGTTCAACTGTCGTTCATGCTACTTCTACATTTAGACCATCGAACCAGTCGGGTTTTCAATATACAACTCTTACATTTGGGCAATCATCGGGTATAGGAGGAGATGGATATGAAGAAGGATATGAAGATTTTGAGGGTTATGAGGAAGAAGGATATGCTTATGGGGGTGATGGGGAACAAGGAGAACTTACTTACGTGCAAGGGCAAACTCAAAGAATGCCAAGTGTTGGTGGGTTTCAACAACAACAAATTATACCACAACATATTCGGCCAAGGCCACAAGGGCCACAAGTGCAACGTCCTATACCATTGCAACAAGTTCGTCCACAAAATGCACAACCACAATTCCAAAGGCCAATTCAACACCAACCGATGCCATAACAACAATTTCAACCACATGTACCACAACGGCCTATGCAAAGGCCAATGGGTCCTATTCGACCAAGGGTTCGGTTGGGTGTGCCAAGAAGGAACCTTAGAGAACATGCGAGAGGCATTGAAGCGCATTTTAGGCCGGTAATCACTCACAATCCTTCACCGGTAGTTATTCCTCACAATGATCAAGGGATGACTTTTGAAGTGAGAACCAATTCATTGCAAAGTTTGCCGAAGTATAAGGGTCAAGCAACGGAGGAACCTTATTTTCACTTGGAAGCTAATGACTCGATTTGCAACACATTTGGGAGTCAAGGATTTTCGGTCGACGATGTCAAATTGGTATTATTCCAATTTTCTTTAGAAGACAAGGCAAAGAAGTGGTTTTACACTTTACCTTCAGCATCTATTTATACATGGGCGGAGTTGCAACAAATATTTTTAGATGAATTCTACACCGCTCAAAAGACCAATGATGCTAGGAAGGGGTTGAGGAGTTTTCAACAACAACAAGGTGAGATGTTTCATGAGGCCTTTGAGCGTTTCAATATGATGATCAAGAATTGCCCTCACCATGGGATTGAACTTTGGGAATTGATGAACGCTTTCCACGAGGGGTTGAGTGCCGAAGATGCTCGAGACTTAATGTCTATTACTGGTGGCACTTTTGGTACGAACTATGAGCAAGACGATTGGGAGTTCTTGGAGCAAATGACAATTACATCAAAGAGGAAAGCTCAAGCATCAAGGAGAGCATGACCGGCCATTACCCGAACCCAAGTCCATGTGGTTGACGATGGTAATGTTCAAACCTCTAATCAAATTTATGATGTTTGTGCTATTTGCAATGAAATAGGTCATGCGGCTGAAAATTGCCAAGGAATGGTGGAAGGGCAATATGAAGAGGTTCATGCTGTGCAAGGTCAAGGAGGGGGTGGTAGAAACTTTAATATGAATTCTAACACTTACCACCCCGGGTTGAGAAACCACCCAAATTTTCGGTATGGGAACCCTTCAAATCAAGCAAACCCGAATTTTCAAGGAAGTCAAGGTAACTTTGGTTCGCGCCAACCTTACAACAATCAAAGTGGATATAGAGGTAGGAACAACCAAGGGTATCAAAGGCAATATCAAACGGGTCAAGAGCAAGGGGGTCTTCGGGTGGAAACAAGATGATGGAAATGTTAAAAAGCATGCAAGCGGAGATGCAAAAGAGAAACCAAATGGATGATGCTCGCATACAAAAGGATGAGGCCTGGGATAAAGCAATTCAAACTTTGACCACCCAAATGGGTCAACTCGCAACCGAGGTGTCGGACTTGAAGAAAAGCAAAGGTCAATTACCAAGCGACACTAAGGTAAATCCATCTCATAATACTTCTAGAGGTAACAATGTTAACATTCATCATGTAAGTGTTTTGAGAAGTGGGAAAGAGTACAAAACCAATCCTTCACCGGATTTGGTTGATGGGGTGGTTGAAGATATAACGGGTCAAGATAGTGAGGAAGAAAATGAACCAACTATTATTTCTTCTAAAAAACCCAATTTTGAAAAACCCGAAATTAATAAAGAAAAAGAAAAGACAAATGAGGATGAGGGATCTAGTCAAGTACCATTTCCCTCGGCTTTATTAGATCCGGGTAAGAAAAATTTTATTTCAAAACGGGGTCCTCAAAAAGAAGAAATGTGGGAGGTTTTTAAACAGGTTAAAATCAATCTTCCTTTGCTTGAAGCAATCAAACAGGTACCCGCTTAAGCCAAGTTTTTAAAAGAATTGTGTACCCAAAAGAGGCAACAAAAAGTGCCTAAATTGGTTGACTTGACGGAGCGGGTAAGTGCGGTCTTGAAAGGAGATCTTCCTCCTAAGCTACAAGATCCGGGAACGCCTCTCATAAATATCCAAGTTGGAAATTTTCAAACTGCAAGGGCGTTATTGGATCTTGGAGTCGGAGTAAGTATTCTACCGGGGGGGTTATATGACCAATACGATTTTGGTCCATTGAAACGGGTTGAGACAACGGTGGTATTAGCCGATTTGTCTCATAAACTTCCTCGGGGTATTGTACGGGATGTGATAGTTAAAGTTGATGAGTTTTATTATCCCGTGGATTTTCTTGTGCTAGATTACTCATCCGCGGACCCAATTCAACAACAAAATGTTATTTTGGGTTGGCCATTTTTGAACACCGCACATGCCGTTATTGATTGTCGATATGGTACGGTCGACATGACATTCGGTAATAGAAAGATGAGATTAAATGTTTTTACTAACGGTGCTAACGTTTATGGTGATGAGTGTTTTCTAGTAGATTTCATAGATGGATACGACCCAAAGGAGTTCGAGGAAGAGATTTTGGGTTCATGTGTTTGTGATGTGTCTTTGCAGGTTCATGCATGTCAGTTAGAAATGGAAGAGAAGGAGCAAGAGGCTCTTGAAGTGAAAGAAGGAAGGCCGCCATGGACCCACCAAACGGAAACTTTACCGGTGGGAATCGATTCGGGTACAAAACCTTCATTGGAGTGTCCACCAAATGTGGAACTGAAAGAGCTACCGAAACATCTAAAGTATGCATTCTTGGGGGAGAATGACACCTTACCGGTGATCATTGCTTCTAATTTGGCGGTAGCTCAAGAAGAGGATTTGATACGGGTTTTAAAGGCTAATAAGGCGGCAATTGGATGGACGATAGCCGACTTAAAGGGTATTAGTCCATCTATTGTAATGCATAAAATCATTACAAGTGAAGATGAAAAGCCAACCCGTGAAACACAAAGAAGGTTGAACCCGAACTTGAGAGAAGTGGTCAAGAAGGAAGTTATCAAGTGGTTGGATGCGGGGATCATATACCCCATTTTGGACAGTCCGTGGGTAAGTCCGACTCAGGTAGTACCTAAAAAATCCGGCATCCAGGTAATAAAAGATGAGCAAGGTGAGCAAATTGCCACCCGCCCGGTCACCGGGTGGCGAGTTTGCATTGATTATAGAAAATTGAACGCTGCTACCTCCAAAGACCATTTCCCGTTACCCTTCATTGACCAAATAATTGAAAAACTTTCGGGTCAAAAATACTATTGTTTTTTGGATGGGTACTCGGGTTATAACCAAATTGCTATTCACCCGGACGACCAACACAAAACCACGTTTACATGTCCATATGGCACATTTGCTTTTCGGCAAATTCCATTCGGACTATGTAACGCCCCGGCCACATTTCAAAGATGTATGATGAGTATATTTTTAGACATGGTTGGGGAATCTCTTGAAGTGTTTATGGATGATTTTTCCATCTTTGGCCCAAGTTTCGATTCTTGTCTTGATGAATTAGAAAAAGTTTTAAAAAGGTGTGTTGAGACAAACTTGGTGCTAAGTTGGGAAAAGAGCCATTTTATGGTTCAAGAGGGTATTGTGTTGGGGCATGTAATATCGGACCGGGGAATGGAGGTAGACAAAGCAAAAAATTCGGGTAATTTCATCTTTACCCTACCAAAGAATGTTAAGGGGGTGAGATCATTTTTGGGACATGCGGGGTTCTATAGAAGATTTATTAAGGGTTTTAGTGTAATTACAAAACCTTTATGTAACTTGTTATTGAAAGATGTTCCATTTGATTTTACTGACGAATGTTTGCAAGCGTTTCGTGTTTTGAAGGAACAGTTGGTGAAGGCTCCTATCTTGCAACCACCGGATTGGTCAAAGTCGTTTGAGATTATGTGTGATGCTAGCGACACGACCATTGGAGCGGTTTTGGGTTAAAGGGTTGATAAGAAGCCGGTGGTAATCTATTATGCAAGTAAAACTTTGTCCGAGGCGCAACTGAATTACACCACGACCGAGAAAGAATTATTAGCGGTGGTATATACCTTGGACAAGTTTAGATCATACATATGGGGGAGCAAGGTAATCGTGTATTCGGATCATAGCGTGGTCCGATATTTAATGGAAAAGAAGGATGCAAAGCCCCGGCTGATTCGTTGGGTGCTTTTGTTGCAAGAGTTCGATCTAGAGATTCGGGACAAAAAGGGGTGTGAAAATGTGGTTGCGGATCATTTGTCCCGGAACCCATTGGAAGGTGTTGATAACCCGAGTGAAATTAATGAACGGTTTCCCGATGAGCAATTGTTAGTTGTTTCTACTTTTGTTGCACCTTGGTATGCTCAATACGTGAACTATTTGGCCAAGGGTGCAATTCCGAATCATTGGACGAAGAAGAGACGACAACAATTCCTAAGTCAAGTGAAACAATATATTTGGGATGAACCGGATTTGTTCAAAATCGGACCCGATCAAGTGATAAGAAGGTGTGTTCCCGAAACTGAAGTACTAGAGATTTTGACTCATGCTCATTTGTCGGCATGTGGAGGGCATTTTAGTGGGGACAAGACGGGTTATCGGGTGTTATCATGTGGGTTTTATTGGCCCACAATTTTCAAAGGTTCTTGCGAGATCGCCCGGAATTGTATCAATTGTCAAAAAGTTGGAAGCATATCGAAGCGGGATGAAATCCCTTTACAACCAATTTTGGTGGTTGAGGTGTTTGATGTTTGGGGGATAGATTTTATGGGTCCGTTTCCTAACTCAAATGGGTTCTTATACATATTGGTTGCGGTTGACTATGTTACGAAGTGGATAGAAGTCATTGCTACAAGGACCAATGATCATTCCGTTGTATGTAAGTTCGTGCAATCCAACATATTCGCTCGATTCGGTGTGCCAAGGGTGATAATAAGTGATGGCGGTTCACATTTCAAAAATTTTAATTTTGGGAAATTGCTAAAAAGATATAATGTGAACCACTGAGTGGCGACACCGTACCATCCACAAACAAGTGGACAAGTTGAAGTGTCCAACCGTCAAATTAAAGAGATTCTCATGAAGATGGTAAGAACGGATCGAAAAGATTGGTCAAGTAAACTTGACGATGCGTTGTGGGCATATCGGACGGCCTACAAAACTCCAATTGGTACCACCCCTTATCGGATGGTGTATGGAAAGGGGTGCCATTTACCCATGGAGTTAGCACATCGAGCGCATTGGGCCATCAAAACTGTTAATGCGGATTATGATGAAGCGGGTCGAGTAAGGAAGTTGCAATTGAATGAGATTGAGGAGATTAGAGACGAAGCCTACGAATGTGCTTCCGCATACAAAGACAAACTGAAGAAAGTTCATGATGCAAAGCTACGGAAAAAGAACTTCGAAGTGGGTCAAAAGGTGTGGTTGTATAATTCGAGGTTGAAGATGTTCGTGGGGAAACTCAAGAGCAAATGGATGGGTCCTTATGTCATCCGAAGAGTGGGAAGATTTGGAGATGTTGATATACAAGACGAACAAACCAATAAACAACAAACGGTGAACGGGCATCGGCTCAAACCGTATTTGGAAGGTAACGACATCAACAATCTCGAGCTCGACAAAGTGGGTTACATTTTACGCCCATTAGATGACGAGGAAACTTGAAAGAGGCCCAGGTATGGTGTTTGTACATATTTAGTTTAGTTTGTTTCGTTTTAAATAAGTCCCGTTTTAACCGGTGTTTGAAACAAGTGTGGGGAAATCCGTATGAATTTTCCGAACATAGTGTTGAGGACAACACGGGTTTTTAACGGGGGGTAGGGATAATTTTCATGTTTTTGAAAAATTTATAAACCCATAAAAATTATAAAGTTTAAAAAAAAAACAAACAAAAACATTAAAATTTCTCAAGTTAAAAGGTTTTTATTCGACTCCACATGCCCAGCTATTGCCGTAAGCTACGGCCTTCGGCGTAGCTTACGACGGCCATCAACAAGAAAAGTACCTTACGGCACTCGGAGCCTGATCTACGGTGGAAAGTTGTTGTCTAGATATCGCCGTAACCTACAGCGATAGCCGTAGGCTACGGTGCCGAGCGTGTACGGGGGTGGCCTTTGGGGTCCTTTGTGACGGTTTCATAAAAAAAATCCAAAAATAATAAAGTAATAATACTTTTAATAACACACAATTCTTTTCCCTATCCACACAAATGGATTGTATCACCCCAACCACACATTCATCTTTCTTGTTGTTCTTCTTCATCTTCTCCTCTAAAAAACCCTAGCCATTCATACCTTCAAAACTCCATAATTCCCTCATATTTGGTCCGATTTTAGTGATTCTTGAGTCCATTTTGGGTGAAATTTCACAAGGAAGCTAGATTTATACTTGTATCTTGAAGATCCCTTTGTTTTGGGTCGGTTTTGAGCATAGGGGTGCCGAAATTTGTGGGGTTTTTTGGGGTTTTTGTGTGAACTTGAAGAGTTTGTTATTCTCATCTTCTACAACACCAAGGTATGCAATTTCACATTATTTGTTGATGTACATTGAGGTTTGTAAGTTTTCATCATTGTTTTTGCTTACACACTTGCTTGTATGAGATAGATGATAGGATATTGTTGAACCATGGGATGTTTGGGTATAAATGTATTTGATGTTTAGAGAAACAATATTTTGGAAAAATTCTGAATTGTAGAGATCATGCCGAATTTTTGTTCGAAAGGATAAATTTTTGGTTTTTGTACAATTATACCCATAACATGAAGCAAGTGTGGGGAAGATTTTGGGAGTTTAACTAACTTGAATTGTTGTGTGGTTGGTTTGTGAATGTGTGTAGGTATGGTTAAAACAAAAGGTAAAGCGGTTTCAAGTTCGTCTAACGAACCTCAAGTGGAAGAGGAACAACCAAAGAGGAGAAGGTTGGCTCGGATAGGAGACCCGGACTCGGAGGAGGATGCACCTCCAAGGTGTCCAAAACCGGATTGGACATCCGGTTCATTACTAGACCAACCTGCGGAATGGAGAGAGGACTTGTTTCACGAGCAAATGAACAAGATGAAGCAAAGGGCTGAGGCATTTATTTGTGAAAAGGAGAGCCGAGAAGCTGATTTTGGCCCGTTCGGGATAACGGCAAAGTTTAAAGAATTGGGTTGGGGGGCAGCTTTGAAGTGTTACGATGGCGAGGTAAAGAAGATGTATGATACTCAGATTCAAGAATGGATGGCTACACTCGAATGTCCCCCGTTTAAGGCCCCACAAAAGATGAAGCTTGTTGGATGGTGTAATGGGGTAAAGGTCGAAATGTCTTATGATTCATTGCACCGAATAACGAAGTTTGACGACCTACCATCTAATCAATATATCTACCCAAGCCTCAAGGATCTCTACTTCGAGCCCGACAAGCATCCTCAATGGCAACAAATGTTGGACTACCTCTTTCTTCCGGGTACGACACATGGGAAATTGTTTAGACGAAACTTGAGACTGGAGGCGAAGTTGTTGTTGGTTTTGTGTACATACAATGTCATCCCGCGAAGGGGTGACAAGATGGAGGTCCGGTTTCAAGAGGTGCCGATCTTGTATATGATGATGCATGGTTCTCCCAAGGTTCCCTTCCGATTTCTAGTGTTGAACAACATTTGGTTGAGCCGGAATAGCGGGGCAAGAAAAATTATACCCCATTGCTTATTGATCACGGCATTGTTAAAAAAATATGGGGCAATTGAAGGCAATGAAAAAGGTTCTTATAAGAGGTTTAAGTCGTTTGACTTAAAGAATTTGGGACCGGGATGGGAGTACAAGGAATCAGAAAGGTACCATAAGCTGAAGACGGATGGGAGAAGATGGAGAGTTATCAAAGCGGATGCGAGACCATTACGACCGAGCGAGGCTGATGAGCCCGAAAAGACTGATGAAGAAGTTAGCGGTGACGATGACTACCGTGAAGACACGTTTATGGTTGATGCTCAGGTAGGGGGCGCTGGCCCAGGTGGAGTTCAGGGAGCAGGTGTACAGTCAGGTTATGTGGGGAGTGCATTCGACTATGCACAACAGGCCTATGATCCCTATTGGGCTCATTCGGGGAATATGGGCTAGATTATTTGTAACACCCCGTGTTTTCGAGAAGTCAAAGTCAAGGTCAAAGTCAACGACCGATTTCGCACGACTTGACTTTTAGTAGATTTCTTTTGTATGTTTATTTTAGTTGTATTATGTGGAGTAAGTGTCAATAATTACAATAATTGACGTATGATTTTCGCTATTCAATCGACCCACGACTGTGAACTATAGGAAGTAACAATGCGATAAAGTTAGCTAAACGATAATCAAGCTATGCTAATCAAATCGACATCGAATCGCAACTCGAACTACGCATATTAGTTATTGTTATACGTGTGTGTGTGCCTTATGTGTTACTTGTGCATGTTCATTTATGTTATGTGTGATAATCAATCGAAACTCGAAATGCAATCGAACTCAATCGACATCAAACTCGAATCACAATCGAACTATAATAATCAGTGGAGAAGAGATAGTGTGATATATGAGTGGTTGGGATTAAAAGTAATTTGAATAGGAAACCCTATCGTATCGAACCGCTCGCAACCGAAATCGAAATATCAAAAATTGTCGCACCGAACACTCGAAACGTGCAGCTGATCGATCAGGCTACCAGCCGATCGAACAGCCAGCCAATCGGACTGCTGTCCGATCGGACAGGCTGTCCGATCGAGCTGCCTGTCCGATCGGCCAGCACTTTCCTCATTTGGCATCCTATAAATACCCCTGTCATTGTCATCCTTTCCACTTTTGGAAACCTCTGTTCGACCAGCACGCTTAGCTCATCCTTTTCTCAGATTCCTCTCGATTTCTGGTAAGATTTCGTCCTAAATCATGTACTTTCTTGATCTACACGCACTCCTACACCTTTCTATCTTTCAAATCTTAACTTTTAACCGTGAAATCATCAAGATTCAAGTGTTCTAGGATGATGTCATCATGGGTTCTTGAAGGACTTCATGTTTTGGCCTCAATCCACCAAGAATAACTTGGATCTAGCCGATTTCCACATAAACAAACAAAGATCTTTCATAGATCTAAACATATACATGGTGAAAAGGATTGAAATATGGATTTTCCAACTTTCTTTCAACTCTTTTTCACTCAATGCCTTCAAACCGATAGGAACGGAGCCTGTGCCGGCTTACAAATCACTCCGGTGGTTGCATGGCTCAAGATCCTGATTCTATCCATGAGGTTAACCGATTTCGGGTTAAACGTTAAACTCCATTCCGAACAGTTCACCGGCCGGCTTTGGGTGATTCCTGTCCGACCAGGGGAACCAAGTAAGGACGAGGGATCTATGGTTCGACTCGTTGTCAAAATACCTCAATAAAACGACAAACAATCAGAACAACCAAGTGTTAGACGAATAGGCTGATCGGGTCAGGTCGCTGACCGATCGGACTGCTGTCCAAACGGACAGCCAGCCAATCGGATAGTCAGCCGATCGACTGGCCAGCCGATCGGTTAACACATGGTCCCACACTTAATCAATTTATTTTGAAGACTAGTATTGAACGAACTGCTGTTCGATCGGACTACTGTCCGATCGGATTACTCTTCGGATCATGAGATACTAGGACTTTAAAGACTTAAACAATTTTCAACATGTTCACTAACAGGGTTGCCACCCGGTCGGATGGACATCCGACCGAGTGACCCTTCTACTATGAATTGTTCCCACAAAGTAACCTCATCACTAAGGTCGCCGTCCGACCGGACTACCATCCGACCGGATGACAATCCGAACGGATTGTTATCCGCACGATTGACCGTCCGATCGACCGACTTGAAGGATAGAGATACTTCAATGTTTTCAAATGCTACAACGAAAACTTCAAAAGACAAGCCATCATACAATAAACACATTCATCTCATAGGAAGAAACAATCCACTCGAATAGTCATCCGACCGAACTATCGTCCGACCGGATGACCATCCGAACGGATTGTTATCCGCACGATTAGCCGTCCGATCGGATTACCATCCGACCGAACTGTTATCCGACCCATTCACACCTTGTGTCGTTTTACGCGTCACTTATCATTATGCTATCAATCCATTCAGGCTAACTTTACTCGCTAAGTGCTCCCTTCAATCCATCAACCGCTGTGAGTATACTCGATCCCTTTTTGCTTTATGCACTTTTGGGTGTTACATACGTTACAACTATTCAAATCACATCAAACACACTACTCAATACTATTTGAACGCTAACCGTTAATGCATGTTATACGTGGCATATGAATGCTTGTTTGTTATGTTTACACATGGAATGCTGTCTACCTGCCTTAGCAACGATAGTACTATAGTTTGGACTCAGCACCCATTCACACGGGGGTTGTTAAGGACAATTACTTGCATGGATTACAGTGGTAATCATGTATTGCGAACTGCCTCGGGCAGTCAACCCGCAGTCATTGGTATCGATGGATCTATGTCGATAACTAACGTGCTTCATTTCACTATGTGTACGTGCTGGTTATACGTAAACGAATTCGAACTCTATATGCTATTATCAAACTTGTATGCTCACCTTTACATTTTATGTATTGACTTTATTTTAACGCATGTGACAGGTGCTTAGGATGCACATCTGGTAGGAAAGTGAAGCTAGAATAAAGCTTTAGAGCCCAACAAATAGTTGTCTGTAGTAATTGAATCAAGGGTCTCTAGAAGCAGATAAACAATTGCTCTATTTTAAATCTGAGTTGTCGGAACAGAATTATTTGCCTAGTTTTTATCTGTAATAATTTGTTTACTGTTTGAGACATGGTATGGGACATGTTATTTTAAATTGAATAGTAACGATAATTGTTATGGAAACTTCTGGACAATCTGTTTCGCTCAGTGCCATGCCCTGATGATTCCGCCATCGGTTGGGGTGTGACATTATTGAGCAGAGGCGACCCCCCAATTTTGGCGAATGGACTGAACCGAATCAGATGCTCTTCGATTAGCAAACGTTTATGGGGGCGAGTATGGAGAGAGCACTGAATCAGAGCTACGACAGAACTGAGCAATGGAACCGTGCTCATATGTATGCCCATGAGGAAGAAGTGAACAATCGTTACCTAGACGACCACCAGAGACGCTTGCATGATCAGTGGCATGCGGGCCAACCACTCAAAGCAGATCCGCCAGTTGTGGATTATACCACATTGCCACCATATGATGGTAGTGTGTCGTATCCCACCCCACCATTGCATCATTCTCAATGGGTGGATCCACACGTTATGAGTTATCAACAGGCGGGTCAAAGTGGTAATCAAGGAAGCAGCAGCAGTGGCGGGGCTTTTGGGTTTGGCGAGTGGAACGACATGATGACATCCATCTTCGGGCCTCCACAACCAAAGTATTACTAGCCAGGTCGTATCTTGCTCATTTGTATATTTGTGTATATTTGTTTATCTCGTATGTTATGTTTATGGTTGGGAGGAAGGGTGGTGTTTAGATGTTGATGTGATCTTGGGATGTGTTAGTGGTGGTGTGTTTGAATTTTCATATAAAAAAATATACAAAAAGAACTTTGGGATTTGAGAGTATTAGCGAAAGCTAATGTTGTTGATTAAAAGCGATCTTTCCCTCAAAACCATACATTGGGACAATGTATCCCAAGTGTGGGGATGGGGGGAATTTTTGAGAATTTTAAAATTTTTTTGTGCAGCCAAGTGAAATTGTCAAAATTTGAAAGCTTGATTTTGTCCCACTTGACACATCGACACCCATTCCTAGTCTTTTCTTGGTGAGAATTTGAGCCACATATGGTTATCATAGACATTTCTTTGTTTGAGTGGCGGTGTGTGTATTGTGTTTATAGAACTTGTGTACGAATTCTTGTTAAATCCTTGAGTTAGCATGCTTTTGAAAATGAGAGGGGACTTTTAGGAAGCCTCGTCTAGATGTGTGAGAGTGCGGGATTGGTGGGTTGGACCTCATACTTTACATATATGAGCTTGGTATTGTGAGGGGTGGGGGTTTGGTCTTTAGAAAATCATGTTTGAGCCTATTACTATTCGGTTGTGACCCAAACCTACTTCCTACAAAACTTTACCTATTGAGATGACCCGGTTTATGAGATTTAGTATGTAGTGTTGATGTTGTTGTGCATGTTGATGAGTTTTTATGTCTTATGTGAAAAAAAAAGGGAAAAATATGAGAAAAATACAAAAAGAAGTATTTAGTTGCAATAGTAGTTGAGAATGTTGAAAAAGTTTCTTGTTAGAATGAGAAAGTATGTGAAAATATATAAACATCATTACTCTTAATTGTTTGATGATTGATGTGATACACGTATTAATATTTATTTTCTTATATTTGGTGTTTGCTTTGTTAGTAGTAGAAATAAAAAACCGGGTCAAATCAATTAGCTACTTGCATATATATCCCACCATTTTCCTACCTTTGCACATAGCCCAGTTACAACCCGAATGTTCCTTTGATTCATAAGCATGCTTGATATTTGTTAGAAGGAGATTTGATTCTTATACAAGCTTATTGTCGTACAAACACGCACACGCATTGAGTGGTTTAGCATTATGTGCTATTATTTCTTGTCACTGAGAGCTTTTGTGAGGGGTGTGTCTTGTGGTATGATTGCAAGTTAGTAAAAGGACGGCACACTTTAGTTTGGTTTGCATGATTGATCGCTTGAGTGTTGAAAATAGTTTTTGAATGGGTTGCTTGGGACAAGCATTGGGTAAGTGTGGGGATGTGACGGGTGGTCCGTAGGATAACCCTTAAAAGGTCTAAATATTTGCACATTCCATGATTTATTCGGTTAATTGCTTGAACTTGGTAACCACTAGATGTTTGGATTTGCAGGTGTTAAAGTGCCCAAGATGCGGGTTTTAGGAAGCTTGGATGGATGCTAGAAGTTGGTGGAGTCAAAGATTTGATGGAGTGAAGATTCGATGAAGAAACAACGAAAAAGCCCCACTCAGCACCGTAACCTCCAGCTCCTGCCGTAGGTTACGACCCCCACTTGTGTACAACTTCCTTGCCGTAGCTCAGAAGAGAAGGGCCGTAAGATTTAAATTGGCACCGTAGCCTACGGCTGGTGCCGTAGGTTACGGTGCCTATGCTGACTTTTGGAACATGTTGACCGCCGTAAGCTACGGCGGCTGGCGTAGCTTACGGCACCGTCTGATGCTTTCTTGTAACTTGCCCATTTAATGCTCATTTTCATGGGATTTATGGTGTCTTATGATATGTTTTCGGTTACCACTTGCTTGTGAACGAATTTTGGAGCATCTTTGGAGATTGGGAGCTAGAAGAACACTTGTTAATCTTAGTTTTATTGTGTTTTGATTTCCATGAACATGGAAACTAAGATGATGATGTTGATTCAAGCCATGAGTGGCTAAACACTTTGTGATAATCTTTGGTGGAAGGTTTTGTAAGACTTTATGCTTTAATTCTCTATTTCTAGAAAAACAATCTCTTTCTTGATTGAATTGCTTGTTATGGTGTGTGATTGATAGTTAGTAAATTGTTGATTCTTACATTAAACCAATTGGAAACCATACGTTCTTGGTGCCGTTGGCAATCGAGATATCATGGGTATAGTTAGGCTTGGGTAAGGGTTGATTGATCATCGGGTAACAACCTCACGTTCTAGGAATCTGAGTACTTAGTTCCCTTTCATCACTGCAATTTATCACACATGAACTATGTCTATGTAGTTCTTTCTAGTGGAATGTTAGCATGAATGTCAAAGCAAACCGGAAACTAAAGATGATTACTTGTCTCTAATTTGTTACAACCAAAACTTTTCTCTTGCAATTTAATTAGTTAAATTTAGCTCTAAAACCAATTCACTCAAATCAACTCTTGAATTTTACTTTACTTGCAATTAGTTTAATTTTAGTCAAGTTAGATACACTTTCAAATAACACATTTTCCACAAACTCCCTGTGTTCGATACCCACTTACCGCTATCTATTAGTAGTATTTGGATTAAATTTGATTGTGACCACGACATCACGTCACACATCAGCCAGGAATGTTAACATGTTTTCAGATGTTAACAAGGATTTGAATATCTTTTTAAACAGGTTTTACCATTAAGGCTAGGACTTATAATGACATGCAGGCTAGGTTATACCCTTTAAGATTCTTATTTAATATTTAAAGGCAGACCTTATAAAAGGAATGACATATTTTAGATTTATTTATTTATTTCATACATATTACATTTATGCATATAATGACAAATAAATTTTAAATGATAACATGCCACTAATAATTTAAAAAGAGTACATTTTGCCCTAAACGAGACTTAACAGAAATACTTGCCGACGCAGGGGCTAAACAGGAAAGACATGCCCGTGCAGGGGCTAACAGGAAATACAAGTCCTCGCAGGGACTGATTGCAGAAACAGATGTCCACGCAGGGACTTGATTTAACAATAAAGAAATACAAATAAACAAATAAAGGATTTAATGATCCTTTTTGGTCTTCCCCTTGATTAAGTTCGCCAGACCCTTGAAATTCATCGGTTTTGCCTACGCTCTTCCCGAACCTCCTGCTCCACCTGACTCAACCTTTGAAGAATCTCCTGCTGCTGCGGTGGCGATATCAATGGCGGCTACGGGGGCTGCTGATACAGCGGAGGTTGAGGAGGTGGCGATTGTTGATACCCATAGGGTGGATATCCAGCTTGATATGGGACTCCAAAGGGTCCTTCCGGATGAAGGGCATTGTAGTTTGCTGCTACCAGGTATGGGTCAACCTCAGCATAGTTGTAGTTAGTATGGGCCGGCTGCTCAAAAGGGTTATACGCCGCTACATTGGCGTATGTAGGAATTGGGTTATCATAACCCACTGGTGGCGGTGCGACTGGCGCAGACTCTATCTCAGAAACGGGGTTCGAAGGCCCACCCATTTGTGGGTCTTCGTATAGTGGCGGGTAATGACTGCCACTAGAATGTTGAGGGGTGCTGATACGGACTCCCCCTCGCACGGACATCCGTGCGGTTGATCTTCTACGCCTCGGTGGCTCCGGAGGCTGTTACTGCACTGGTGGTGGTGGCGGAGTAACCGCTACAAAGCGCGAATCCTCCGAGGGATCCTGCTGTTGCTGCTGCTGCGGCGATGAGTGGTAACTGGGAGTAAACACCCAGTCGTATTGGTTAAACCTCGTCTCGTAGCTGTCGGGACCACTATAAGGTGATCCAAGAAAGGGTGACCCATCTAAAATCTCGATGGGGTGAGTAGGCGTCCCGGTTGGTGGTTGGGCAGGTTCCGGATCTTCATCCATATCCATGGAGAAGTGGTCCTCTGGTCCCAACAGGTTATAACCCATTGGCTCTTCAACTAGGTTTTCCGGGTTGAACCGGCTTTGGAAGTAGGGTGTTGGGTCGTTGAAGGGTGAGTTGTGGCTTTGGAGGGGTATAAAAGAATGGTGTGAGTTGTGGGGCTCATTTTCTGATTGAGGCCCGTAAGAATTTTGGTAAGAAGGTGAGGAGCTCAGCGAGACTGAACGCCTCGCGGGTTGTACATGGGTCCTCCAGTTTTCCTGAGGACTTTTGCTTAATGAGTCCGATGGAGTTCGCCGGTGTGAAGGCCCGGCCTCGTGATCGTTGGGGGTGATGAATGGCCCCCTGCCTCTACCTCTACCTCTACCTCTGATTCTTGGTGGCATCTTTTTGAACCTGTCAAAACAAACAAAGGAACAACAAAGAAACATAAAGGACAAAATTAGAAATAAAAACAAATTTGGATTAGTCCTAAGTTCTTTGTCTAGACTCGGAAGTCGAGGAATGTGCAACTGTGTCATTGAGATTAAACAAAAAAGGCTAGTGTTTAATTCACTCAATGTTGGCTGTAGGTCCCCTTGAGTCGTATGGATCTTTCACATCATTGTCAATCTAATCAAGAGTGCGGAATCCTCTTGATCAGAATATCACAGAATGAGTAGAAACAAAAATCAGCAATTCACTTTCAAACCGGGTTTTATTGATTATCAATCTCACAAGAATTACAATCAATCTAAACCCTAACACACACAAATTCGTCCAAGCTGTTATGCTCTCACGAAAATCCTCACAAACTCTGTTTTGGCTGATTAACCTCAACCCTAAAGCATAACCTTGTTTATATAACACAAGGTTTGCAACTTGGGCTAAGGTTTCCTACATGGGCAAAGCCCAAATCGTCCCCCATCACCCAAACTGGGTTTTGTTTAGCCCAAACTCTATAATTCCAAGATATACAAAGACCAAATCTAAGCTGTTGTCACAAACATGTACCAACATTGGCTCTGATACCAACCTGTCACACCCCGATATTTTCACGTATTACCGGTGGGCCCGGTGGGGAGTATCATGACGTAGTTGATATCATCATAGTCAAACAACACAATTTAAATGCACAGCGGAAGCAAAAAAGGTGAATCACATTACAAACCGAATAGATAGTAATATCAAAGTATTACAAACGGACTGTAAAGGAACCACAGGCGGATCAAAAGATAAAAAGATCATTGTTCAACAGACTTTAACATCTAAAGCTTGCAAGACTTGATTAATGATGCCAGGAGTAGCCAGCCTATTTCGTCTAGTACCTGCACTTAGCCTTTTTGGAAAATACGTCAGTTTACACTGGTAAATACAATTAACTGGCTCATTTTGAAAAGAGTTTAAGAAAATTAGTTTGAATGCACACGGTATAAAATATCTTTTATAACTTGGGACAATTATTTAAAAATAATCTTGTATACAGTTTTACTTATTTGTCGTCTGTCAGGGCCGGTTAGAAGAGCCGGACATGATTAACTGACACGCCACAGGTATAATGCCCACAAGGTTGATTCCTTTAAGTGGATTACCAGTTTTTACATAATGCAACTGTCAGGTTTATGCCTACACCCCGTGCTTAGGTCGTGGCCATTTCTTTGAATGATGCCATGGATATCCGGGACATGGTCATTTAACCCCCAAAGGCCATACACCAAATAATACAGATTAAAACGAGTTATGTAAATGCATTAATCATAATCCGATTTAAATGACTACATACCCGACCAAGCGGTATTATTATAATACCGTATCCCAAGCCCGCATAGGGAAAATAAGTTAAGAGTATTTACCTGAGCAAATATTCAAATTTATCTCATTCAATCAGCAAGTGCAAGTAGCTTTTACCGGGCTCCTAATCTGGAACGAAGGTTTTAATAACCTATTAGATTCCTAACGGGTCTTAATTAAGCCTAAACTTAGACCGGTTAGTTTTAAAAGAAGATATACGGTTCAAAACGCACGATTAAGCAAAGACCGGATTAGAATGTGGTTTAGACCCGACAAGTTTGCATACTTGTATAATATGGGTAAACTAAACACATTCTGCATTTTGAGATAAAAATGATAAGGTTTGACCCGTTTCGGCTAATTAATGCAAACTAGTTACATAAACCGATCCGAACGCGAAAAGTGCGTAACGGGTAACCAAATGAATCATGAACAGGTTTCCTAAGTTAATATGCCTTAAATATGTTGTGATATCAGTAGGATACCTTCCATTATGCCCAAAATGAATTTAAACTCAAACTATGCCCTGTAGGGGTATTTTGGTCATTTTAAAGGTTATAAAAGAGTTTAAATATAAATCTGAGTTTCAGGTCTGATATATTCAGTAAAAATACTTATTTTTATAAGTCATAACAGTAGGGTATGGTATATAGGTGAAATCTACCTTTTATAACTAAACAATGCACCGTAGGGGCATTTTGGTAATTTCACATAAGCTTTAAAGGTCAAAATAGGGAATCTGAGTTTAAAAATTTTCTTACTGTTAAAATATAATTTTTTTTAAATATCAGTAAGTATTAAGTCTTATATGATAAAAATGGTTTTAATACATACTATGCGTTTTAAACGCGTAAAAAGATGGTTTTAAGCGATTTCCGGGTTTTATAAGCAAAGCTGATATTTTTATCATTCCAGAAGACTCAAAATATTTTATTTATTATATAAAATCAGTAGCAAAAGGTTTGGTATAAAAATATTATGTAAAATTCATTTTATAGGCCAAAAAGGGCAAAACCAACAATTACCGAATCAAAGCTATAACCCTATGTTATGCTCAGCCTAAAAATAAATAAAAATCTTAAAAAATCCCAAAATATTATTTTACATCAGTGGGTAAAAATTTTGGTATCAAAAATTGGGTTTAGATGGGCTATATGCTAATTACGCCTTTTAATTAATAAAAAGCTTTCTAATTACGCTATTGAGCATAACTCTTAATTTAGACCTCAAACTGATGTGAAAATTTAGGGACATGTTTATAAATCAGTAATAAAGATTATTGTCCTCTCACATTTTCAAAATTCGTGTTTTAAGGTCAAAAGGGCATATTGGTCAACATTTAGGCATATAATGGAAACATGCATATAAATCGGATAACTAATGAACCAAGTTGTATAATCACAGAGGGTTATACTAACATGTAACCTGGTCCTAATAAAGCTCTAAGGCAATTCTAAAATATGCTCTAATGGGTCAGAACTGAAAGTCAAAGTAAAAGTCTAATTATGCAACTTTCGGTTCCGAACCGAGCTTAAACTGAAAATTGTCGGGTTGAACATGCTTAGACATGTTCTTACATTAATTACCAAGTTATACAAGTGATAAAACAGGTTTCATAGCTTCTACATTGTTAATTATGTGTTTATGCGAAAATTAGCTTTCTGTTGACTTTTTATAATCAAGTTTGACCCGACAATTGACATAGTTAGAGTGGGAATCAGAGGGTGCCCTTTTAAGGGTTTAGTATCCACATAATTACCAACTCAAAGCTACTTTCAATACGAGAATTGACAGGACCATTAGTGATTAATCACTAAGTCAAACCTTAATTACGACGGGTTTGACTTTAGGCCATTAAACTAATAAAACTGAATTAAGAAATGTTAAGGACACTTACTGAAGTCCTATGCACGACTAAGGATCCTTAGGAAGTGGTCTTGAGCTCCAGGAATCTCCAGAACAAGTGTTTGGAAGCTTTTCAAGTGAAGTGCTCAAATGTGAGTTCACAAGTTGCAACAATTGGACTTATTTATAGCCAAGGAAGGTTCAAGGAGATGGATACAGGTGTTATGGCAACTCCAGGGATGAATACAAGTATTAAGGGACGTGTTTCAAGCAGCTAGAGGGTGGCAAACTCACGGAATCGAGCAAACATGCAAGGTGCCACGTTTAAACAATCTTTTCTGAGCTGGCAGTCCGTCGCGTCACGCGACGGAGAAGTACCCAGGTGTTGGCGCAGCGCCAGCAGGTAGGGGGACCAGCAAACAAGTTTTAAAAATTGACATTTTCACCCCCTGGACCTTCTAAAACGTAATTTCTTCCATTTTAAGCACTTTTAACCCATGAAATTTATATTTCTATGATCCATGAGATATAACCAATCATCATTAGGTCCGGTTTCGTTAAACGATAACAAAAAACACAAGTTTTGCCTCGTTGACGCTTTTAACCCCTTAATTACGAAAGTTAGCGTATCTTTCTCATACGATATCAAAACCTTGTGAAATTTTGACCACTTATTCTTGGGAGTATAATTAATTGTTACAAGGATCCGGGTTCGCTAAAAGGTCACTCAGAGGTATAACTTAAACATGTTGACACATTTAACCCTCACGTCTTGTAAACTTTCACTTTCTTCCACAAACGGTTTCACACGCTTCATGATACATTCGTTTTAGGGTATAAACATCATGTAGGGTTGTTAAAAGGCATAATTATCAAACGTTGACACTTTTTATCCTTGTATACATATACTTTTTTCGTTTGTCAACTTTAGTCCCTCATATTCAATTTGTTACACGTTTAAAGTCCATGACACGTGTCGATACTATATTGGACATGATTTTACGAGGTGTTACATTATCTTTACAAATAAAAGATGTTTTAAGCACAATCGTTAATCCAAATAACTAATACAGGCACAATTTAGTGGAGGCTCCTAGTCTTGAATGTACGGAACTATGATCCGTTAGAATGTTAACGGGTCTTATTTCAAGTCATAGGACTTGGACCGGTTAACTTAGTTAAAAGATACGGTTCGCTAGATTAAGCAGGGACCGGGTAAAATGTGGTTTAAGACCTCATGAGTATAATGACTCGTATAATTTGGGTCAAATAACCAAACATTCTGATTAGAACTGATTTGGAAAGGTTTTGACCCGATTCGACTTACTTTATACAAAATATGTTATATAAGTCAACTGTACGCGCATAGGCGGTATCGGGTGATTGGATGGGTTCATGGTAAGTCCAATATGCCAAAACATGTTTATTATGTTACCATATCAGTTTATAACTCAGATTATAAGTTCATTATATTTTTAAACCATTATTTGCATCAAAAGGGTATTTTGGGCATTATTAGGCATAATATGTGGACTTTGCATAAAACCCGACAAACGATATGATTAAATGGTATAAACTTAGAGGGTTATTCCATACAATAATATGATCATATAAAAACTTCAAATCAGTAACTAAACTATCTTAAACGGGTCAGAATCGAAAGTCAAAGCAAAAGTCAAACTATTTGACTTTTGTTTGCGAACCTGCTCTAAGCAGGAAATGACGGGTTGGACATGATCTAACATGTCCTAATATGTTATACAAACTAATATAATGTCAAAAATTAAGGTTTCGATACTTAGAAGTTCATTTAATGTTAATTTGGAAAATATGTGTTTTTTACTTTTATTTAATAAACTTTGATCCGTCATTTGACCAACTTAACATGATCTTCAGGAGGTGCCCTCATAGGGGATTAAAACCTACTTTATTACGATCACCTAGCCATGTTCAATTCGAACTTTGGTTTGACCGAAATGATCCAAACCGAAAGTCAAATCAAAAGTCAATTTGCTTGACTTCCGGCTAGTAACTAGCCTATAAATGAAACAAGACTGATTCAGAATACTTACAAGTGTTCAAAGGAGTGTTATAACTCCAGGAGGGAAGCCTCTATTGAGAAGAAGCTATCCAAGAAGATGAGAGAGTGAAATTTATGAAAGGTGCAAGAAATGAAGTTGATGATCACCTCTAATTATACTTGCACAAGGTTCACAATTGCATGCCACATGTCCCTGAAGCTTTGAGATGCTTAGGAGTGTCCTAGAAGGTGTCCAAAGGTGGCACAATGTGGCTTATTTGCGAGAGGAGTTGCAGGAACAGCAGGCTGTAACTGCCAGCACAACATTCTGCCAGCGACACCCCTTACGGACCGTAAGAGGTTGGTTACGGTCTGTAATGGGTTGGTTACGGTCTGTAAGGGACCCTGTGCGCCTACAGTTTCTTTGAAAGCCTTACGGACCGTAAGACTATGGCTTGCGGTCTGAAAGGGACCGTCAGAAGATAAAATTTTGGCTATGTAGGCACATTTAATTCCTCCACTATCCAACTTCCATATAATATACAATTTGGTTCCTCTCGTCCAGCTTATCGGAATTATTTGAGAGTTAAGTGGACACATCTCATATTATTCAATAAAATGTTTCGTGGTGTCACAACGTTATTTTTAGGTTAGTTTAATGATTGAATTCATTCTTATATTTTATGTGAGTGGGATCTTATACCCCTACATGTGCATAACCCGTTTATCATCTCTAAATTATATAAAAAACGAACTAAAAAGTTACTGTCATGGGAAAACCTTCATAAAATAACGTAAGTAGCATAAATATTAATTCATTAACATATTTTTAATGCATAAATAAAAGTTACGACAAAATAATGATGATTTGGTCATGCCACCTCCTCCACAATCCACTTGGAGAAGATTCCATATTTTTTGGGTAAATCTATGAAATTTAATCAGTCAAACGTGCAACTTGGATCGGGAATCATTGGTGTAACAAGGCTTGATGTCCTTTGTTTTTTTTTTTTTACTTTATCTCCGAGTATCTCGCTATTTTTTTAATAAAGTTTAGCCCTTCTAAAATATTTATGAAATTTAGTTAGTCAAAACACAAAAGTGAGGAAAACTTTCCTCAACCTCAAGCAATTACGATAAATACACTTCATTTACTTAAAAAATAAATGAACACAAGTACATTTTCTATTATTTTTTAGCCCCTGGGCATATAGCTCAGTGGTTATGGAAATGAGGGAAGACTTCTGATCGAAAGGTCTCGAGTTCGATTCCTGATCCACCCGGGTTTTACCGGCTTTGCATTGTCGTGCCCTCGGGCGGGTGCAGGGTCGGGTTTTCCCCGGAACTGGTGGCATGGCGGGCTAGGGGCTCCGTGCGTGCAGGTTGGGCTGTCGCGGGCTACCTTTCGGCCAATGGGTGCCGCGTACGGAGTACCCGGCGATTCTTATGTTGGACGTTCAAAAAAAAAAGTATTAAAGTAGGGAAAACTATAGGCTGGGTGTTAGAAATAGTTTAAAGTTGTAAGAAATAATTTACACTAGTTGATTTCTCCCGCGCTACAAGGCGGGAACTCAGTTGATATCGGTTCGGTTCATTTCCATACCATGATTCGATATAACAACTAAAAGAGAACTGAAAAAATAAATTCATGATATGTCCAAAAGGATGTCGACACATACGTTAAATCAATCGCAAATAAAAACGAATATCAATTCCGAGACTACCAATCGGTACAGATGTTGTTCAATCGAAATCGGTTTGGTTCGTCACAGTATAGGTATGGTAACGATACCCGTATAGTTTATGATACAAAAAATACGTTTTTTAATACAACTTCCTTTTTTTAATAAAATTGTTTCCGACACTCGTATAGTACACGATAAAAAATACGTTATTTTGAGTATAACTCCGTTTTTAATGAAATTCA
>JARYGA010021659.1:0-125000 GCA_030545235.1 Helianthus tuberosus
CCTAGTGACAAGGCCTCTAAGCCATCATAAGTCCTTTGGAACAAGCCCTTGTGCTATATATAAAAGATGTCAGTATGACATTGGCAGTCGTGACTTATGTCCCCTGTCTAATAAATATGAAGGATTATATTCTGTTTACACGCCAAGGATGGTTTACTTAAAAACCTAGGCAGAACATAGTCAATTAACTTAAATACTATCTTTTGGTCTATATGGTTTATTTACACCATAGCTATTAATCAACAAACTCGACAATTCACCATATAATCAAATCAATTATTACTACTTGGTTTGTAGCCTTCAAAGCTTCACCATGGCTGACTCCTCCGAAGCTCACAATCGTCCAGTTAATTAGAATGATGATGTAAGACTGAACTTAACAAGCACCGAGTTACAGGCTATGTTAGATACCGCTATAAACAACGCTGTGGATCGTGTACTGAAGGATCATAAGCGAAAGTGCAATAATACCCCAAATAAAGGTTGTAAAAAGGGTAAGACCGGTTCAAACTATAACCAGTCCAAGCCAAAGGAGGCAAAACCCGAATGTAAAACCTGCAAGAAGATGCACTTCGGAAAATGCTTCTATGATCAGACCAGGGGATGTGTCATCTGTAAAGAGATGGATCACAAGACCCATGAATGCAAGGACTTGAAGAACAACCAACAGTCGAGTGAAAAACCCAGATGTAAGATCTGCAAGAAGCAGCACTTCGGGAAGTGCAGGTATGAATCAAACGCGCATACACAGTCGAGGACTGTTGCATGTGGGATATGCAAGTCCAAGGGGCATAAGAACTTGGACTGCAAGAAGATGGAGGACGCAACCTGCCATGGTTGCAATGAAATAGGGCACATCAAAACTAATTGCCCTAATAAAACCAAGGAGTCTGGCGAGGCTGAGAAGACCAAAACCGGAAACTCTCAAATGGATACTCAAGAGGCTATTCAGGATAACAATGTCACAACAGGTATTTTTCTTTATCAATAACGCTCATGCTAGAGTATTAATTGATTCAGGTTCAGACAAGTCTCTCGTAGACAATAGATATTGTAAATCATTAAATCTGCCTGTTAAAACTCTAAGCGTTAAGTATAAAGTAAAATTGACCGATAATACCTCAGAGACTGTTCCAGTAATATTAAATGGATGTTTTATATCCATTAGGAATTACCCTTCTCCGCTGTCCTTGTTTCGTTAATAGGAGGACTCGATATAGTAATAGGAATGGATTGGTCGTCTTGTGACCAAGCCCATATTGTGGGTGATAAGAAGCAATTAATTATCAAGACTCCTTATGAGACAACCCTCATAATTTCATGTATCCGTGCGATAAAAAAAATGGTGGAACCGGCCGTCCCCGGAATCGAACCTGGGTCTAGGCCACACCCTTTCGCGCACCTAGCCAACCGAGCTAGGTGCCTAGTTTGTGAAATTTTCCATTTTGATTAAATATAAGCACATGTACCATAACTTCCTTACTTCTTACTATAAGTCACCTACTTATCCTCCTTATGTTGACTAAGTATTAGAATCCAAGATTTTACCTCTATGTTTTAGTTACTCTTGGCTTGCTTATGTTGACTAAACAC
The DNA here is from genome assembly GCA_030545235.1 of Helianthus tuberosus. Taxonomy (NCBI): domain Eukaryota; kingdom Viridiplantae; phylum Streptophyta; class Magnoliopsida; order Asterales; family Asteraceae; genus Helianthus; species Helianthus tuberosus. The sequence continues at coordinate 1,594 of JARYGA010021659.1, forward strand.
TAGAAAGGATGAAGTAGAAACCATTAAGTATATCAGTGGTTATGCTAGAAAGGACATGGTAAGGTATACATCACAGTCATTCGATGGCAATACTCTTAATTAGTAAGGACATTAATGAAATCCTCAAGAAGGATCCTCTTATACATTGTGGAATGGTCCAAGTTTTAAGGACCTTATTAGAAAAACCTAGTATCCGTTTCGCGAAAAGTGAAAAAGACGGAATAAGAATTTTCTGACTCTCGCCATAAAAGTTCTAGATTGTCGACAGTATGTCGCAAATTTTAATTCATTGGCTGAGATAGTACCCTATTCAGTATACCCAAAAATATAAGCTTAAAGCACATAATTATTAGTGGTTAGCATTGGCAATAAGAGGGCACACTAAGGTTTCAAAACCTACTCATTAAAAATCCATTATGGATCTACCTCAGCTAGCCACGTTATAATGATTAAGAAGTAATCAGTCAAAGCTGAGACTGCCCTAAAGTTATCTAAGATTTTACAGCTAAGTTTAGAAGGATTAAGAATGGAGGCGTTTAACCCTCCTGTTGAATGATTAGAGGCAGCTCACATTAGGAATGTCACCAGATAAATCCTTATTTGTGAATTTATTGCTAGAAATTACATGTGGTTTCGGGTGCTGTTAAGTCTCTCACAAGACCATAAACTTAGCAAACTTTTAGAAAATTTTCCCTGTAAGAACCCCAGATGTCAAGTGTAAGGTAGAACCTTCAGGCAAATCATATGAACCATTTCTTCTGTTCTTATCAGAAACCTTTAGGCATAAAATTTTAGAAGTATCCTCTCTCTAAGAGGAAGTGCGAAAGCATATATAGTTGATATCTCTTTAATCTCTATCGATTCCGAATACCAGATGGTATGATAAAAGCGCCATATGAAGATTGGTGTATCTTAATAAGTTCCAAAGATTGCTTCCATGCCTGATCAGTATGGAGGTTTAATGCATGGGACCATAAAGATATTCCGAGAGGTCATATGGTACTAAAGTCAACTATGTGACAACCTTCACTAAACCAGGTATCCGTACGACTTAATTAATAATTAATTACTGCTTAATTACTGTGCTTGCTTGAACTTGTGAATAAACTGCTACTTGATTACTGATACATGTACTTACTTGCATCATACTTTACTTGCTGTCACTACATTATTTACATGTCGAACCTTAGTGACAAACATGATGCACAAAAAGCACAGTAGCACTATAACGGATAACCTATTGAACATGCTGATAAGCCAGCATCAGGCAGACACTGCCTCTAAGGCCTGTAAGAGCCTGAAATATTTTGCTACACTAGTGGTGAGTGTAGGGATATAAGGGTTGTAGAACTGCGTCTCTAGGAATAAGTCACAATGACTGGATGTGCCTAAAACGTACTCTAAGTACAAAACTCAGCACTTTACATAACAATTCAGTTTTTAGCTAACTAATAAAGTGCCAAAACTTGAGAAAAATATTACTAGACACTTTCCAAAGTGTCAGGAACGAGTTGTGTCACTAAAAGGGGTAATAACGACACTTTAAAGCTTTGATTAACGCTTTAACGGATTACTATCCAACCGAACAACCGGACTATACCCGAGACATGAAAATATTGTTATTTTCATTATTTATCTTTTTCTGAGCCAGTTAGGGTCCCTGAACACCCTAACACCCACTGTAACGCGTGACACACTAATAACTGGGTTAAACACTTAACTAACTTGGTTTAACCTAACTAATACCTAACTAACTAGTTGGAATCGGACCAAGACCCCCCCCTCTCTAACCGGCCCCAACTAGAAGGGGACACCCTTGGTACTTGCTTGATTATTTAAATCTTTCTTGTCTAATATCAATTAGACATTGGGACCATTGGATAATACTCTTATTAATTGTCTATAAGTAACTTGGTATTGCACATAAGAATAAACAACACAAGACACCACACAAAAACTCTCTCTTTCTCTCTATAAGCTTACGGCCAAGCACCACCCACCCTCCATCCATCATTTTCGGTTCTAATCTTCACACTCCAAGGGTACACAAGTGATAAGGATCGCATATAAGGAGTCTTGGTGCAAACGGAAGGCGAAGGACCTCTCTACTTTGCTTTTATCCACGCGTTTTTCGCATAGATTCTTCCCTAGCCTTGAGCTAGTGGTATGTTGCTAAAATCATCTTCTTGAACTATTCTAAAGTGGTTAATACGATTTGTAACGGTTAAAACTCGAAATCTTACAAGACGATACTTTAAAGTCTACTAAAAATGCTATAAGTGTTGGATAAAAGCTCATATGTTGTGTAAATGTTGTAGTAATTGAAATTTGTGATTATTTAGAACCGATCTATGTTGTGGTAGCTCGGATCATCACTTAACCCGGTTTGGTCATGATCACGAATCATGACATAAGGTTGTTTTAAATAGAACAAGGGTTAAAGGGTGAAACTCTACCACACACGAATCATGAACTTGTGTAAAAGTGTTTTAGCTTGTGCAATAGTGTTTAAAACTAGCAGATCTACGTATCTGCAAGTGGTATTTTCAAAGGACCAAGCGTTAAAGAAATCATACTTTAAGACGGATCTTACACTAACAAGAATGGTTTTTAGAACACACAAGTGTGTAAACACATGTGTAACACAAAGTTTCGACAAAATAACTATTTTTGAAAAAGATGACGAGAAGTTGTAAAGACGGAACTTTCATAAAAACGAGGTTTTTACAAAATCGGATTGTTTTATATAACAATCCACTAAAAGTAATGAGATTTACTTCATAGTTTGGATAAATCACAAGTTCATGAAATTTATGCGACTTACATACATATTTTGACTAGTTTATGATTTGAACATTGTTTTGATTGATTAAGAAGATTGTTGGTTTGATTTATAAAAGAAAATGATACGCTTGAAAGCGTGGCCACCTCCAGTTACAGAGGAAACTCTGGCGAAATTTTCCAAAAACCCAACACTTAGAAATATTTTCACTATAAGTGTTAGAAATACATTTTGACTTGTTTTCAAAATATAAGTTTCGCCACGACTATAGTTACAAAACATCGGAGGTGGGATTTTCACAAAATAAAACGTGATACATATATATATTTAGTATATATTCTTCTTTCACAACATCCCTTGTATAAGTGTTTACGACTATTTTGTGAACTACGTAAATATTATTTTTAGAGTAAAAATAATATTACTAAGTATTATTTTGGGAAAATCACATGTATTAAGGTATAATATTTTTGAGAAGAATATTTATATTTTGGAGTTAGGAATAAAATATATTAAGTGAGACTTAATAGTGTAATCCGAATTATACGAACGCACATGTATTAAATCCCCCATCCTTGGGAAGGAAAATGACTACCAAGTATATACAGAACGTAAACACGAAATAGTTGCCTAACTATTTCCCAAAAACTTAAACCATAAAGCTAAGGCACGGTCGTCCGTCTAATAGAGTTAGCACGTGTAGGTCGTCATACAGCTGATCGATTTGGAGGCATACTTGGTAGAGATGCACCACTGTGAGTTCATGTCCCCCTTTTCTCTTAACTGTTTTCAGTTTTATAACTTCGGGGGTGAAATACATGTTACTATGATTACGAATGTTTCTTACATGGTATGGTCAGCTAAGGAAGGAACTGTTAGGTTATGTGATTGGGTAGGTGAAACCTTAAGAACATTAGTCCTCGTAGTACGATCGAGGGATACGAGTGATAGGCCTATTTGAGCATAGCAAACACCACCCATGCGCCCGCAGGTTGGACCATGTGGTGACCTTGTCTTAACACCACCCATGCGCCCGCAGGTTGGACCATGTGGTGACCCCGTCTTAACACCACCCATGCGCCCGCAAGTTGGACCATGTGGTGACCTTGTCCTATCCCCTCCCATGCGCCCACAGGTTGGACCATGTGGATACACAATAACTGATATGTTCCCTTATTTGCTTTCATACCAGAGTTTACAAAACATTCATACTTGCAATGATTACAAAGGTTTATTCGCGCGCACATACTAAACACATGAACTCGCTCAACATTATTGTTGATTTTTCAACTTACATGTATTTCAGGGAATTAAAGGATCTGGCACGGTGTGACACGTTTTCCCGCTGCACTAGTTACGAGGTCATCCGGGTTTGGGGAATGTGACTCTTTCCTGGACAAGTCACAGTCCTTAAACTGTGTTTATGTCATGTTGATGTTTGTGTTTGTTAAAAACAATGTTGTTGTATTTGGTTTTTAAAACTTAATTAAATGGATGATCTTGCATGGTTTTATTTCATATAGCTTTGTTATGGTTAAGCTATGGTATTAAGAAGTCACACCAAATTAACCACACTTCCGCAAAGCCAGGGTGTGACAGCTTGGTATCAGAGCTCTGATCATAGCGAACTAGGATTCGTTCTCGAGTCTAGACTATGATCATTAGGGCTCTCACGAAAACATTTTACTGCATACCACTTAAGTCCAGATCCAAAACTTTTTACAAACAAATGTTGAGCACATATTATTATTTATAGGCTCAGCCTGGAGGGCTGAGGCTCAGTCTGGAGGATCGAGGCTCGGTCTAGGTGACCGAGGTAGTTGAGCACGTTAATTTATTATAGGCTCAGCCTGGAGGGCTGAGGCTCGGTCTGGAGGATCGAGGCTCGGTCTAGGTGACCGAGGTAGTTGGCTAGTGAGGCTAGGAAGAGTAGGCTCAGTCATGAAGGCTGAGGCTCGGTCAAGGGGACCGAGGCTCGATCTAAGAGGTCGAGGTGGAGGATAGAGCAGTCTTAGAGACTGGGAGAAATTGGCTAGTGAGACTAGGAGAATTATTTGATTGACTGACATGTTTATATGACTATATGATTGATTATTATACGTATATGTGTTTGTGTTACAAACGTCATGCTTTCATCATGTACTAGAAAGATGGACACTACGAATCCCATGGCCATAGTATCAGACGACATAGTTTCATCGAAGCACGAGGTGTACATTTCCGATACTACCGGCACAGACAATGACGACTTTCAGCCCTTTTGCGCTGCCTGAAGTCGTAGCAGAGCCTACTGATGGCCATCTTGTTGGGAATTTGCCCCCTTGCCGCTTATCCTGTTGTTGATATGCCCCCCCCCCCGACGTGGCCTCTGACGACGATAACGATCTACTAGAGGAGGACCCATTCGAGGGCAGGGCTCTATTGTTGCTGGTATTAGCCTACTGCATGCGGACGTTCCTGCAGGGGAAACTCATGCCCATTCCCCTGTCCCAGACTCATTTGAGTTTCTGACATCCGCATTTTCGCATATACAGGGAGTGCAGCACCATTCACACGACGCCAACCTTGATACGGCATCATCAGCTGCACCGGTTCCCGCACCTAGCTTTGAGTTTGATCACAGTATTGAGGGTGATCTTGTTCTTCCACCTGGTTTTGATCCAGACCATGACCTTGAGTTCATACACTTAGACCTGCCCTTGGAGGATCCGGTAACCCCCTGGGTTTGTTGATCCAGCTGATCTCGAGATGGAGTTTTTGATCCGGAGCCAGCCGTGGCCCCTGAGCCAGGCATTGCTCCTGACCCCGCATTGGAGCATGACCCTGTTCATGCCGATGCACCTGCTGTTGCTCCTTGATTGATCATCTGCTTGGACGAGAGAAAATTTGGGGTAACTGTGCAAGACAATTTATTATTACGGGGGCCCACGTAATAACGACTTGTAATGCACAGAAATCCTGGTGGACTCTGCGGGTCAAGCTAATGAAAACCAATGTAGCAGGAAACATCTAAAACACGAATGACCAAGGCGAGGCGATGTAGTCTCGAGTTCATTCTATTACAAGCAACAAGCCAAATTGGCAAGCCTTTGTGAAGGCTCGGAAATTTACTTCCCCACTCATACATTGAGTATATTTGCGTGTGAAATTGGGTGATTACATGATGGCTTATGTTGCTATGTATACCCCCATAGACAATTGAAACGTTGTCTAACCCGCTTCACACCACTCCGACAAAAGGGAATGTCACCCAGACGTGACACAAACACCAGTACGTTGCCAAGGACAGAAGCCGAGCTGCAAGAACGCATCTCACAGATAAATGCACGACATGAAGCCCTCCGCTCTAAGTACAACGATGGTAGAACTGGAAATAACCCTCCAACTGGCTGCACCTATAAGCAGTTCCTGAACTGCAAGCCTTGGAACTTTGACGGAACAGGAGGCGCCGTTGCATTTGTCCGTTGGTCCAAAAAGATTGACTCCATTCCAAGAATGAGTGACTGTTCGTCCCAACAGAGTGTTGCCTATATCTCGGGGTTATTTCTAGATAACTCACTCTCATAATGGAACCTCCAGGTTCAGACCCTTGGTACAAGATACTGCTAATGCACTGAGCTGGGACGAGCTCAAAGGAATGATGGAGAAGAAATACAATTCTAGGGCTGGAAACCAGAAGCGTGAGGTAGAGTTCCTGAATTGAAAATGGACGGACCAGAGATTCCTGAATACATCCAGCAATCTCACGACTTGTCTAGGGTCGTCCCCTACTTAGTCAAACCGGAGTTCAAAAGGATGGAACGATTCATTTGGGGACTTGCACCCCAGATCAGGGGCATGGTTACTCCCTCGAAGCCCTCAACCATTGCAGAGGCTATCAATATGGGTGATTGATTTATAACATGAGATGTTATGTGATTGATTTGATTTATAACGTGAGATGTTATGTGTTGATATTGTTGTATACTTACGTACACTTTACTTACTATGACCAGACCCATACCATCATCATTTAGAAGATGCCTCCAAGACGGGATGTACGCATACCCACCAACGAGGCGGAACTTCAGGGAATCATTGCTGCAGTCATCGCACAATACGAGGCCCATCACTCCGAGCGCAACGGAGGTACCTCAGGAAATAACCCACCCAACGGCTGCACTTACAAGCAGTTCTTAGGCTGCCAGCCCCTACATTTTGACGGCACTGGGGGTGCCGTAACCTTCGTACGCTGGATTGAGAAGACGGACACTGTTTTGCGTACGAGCAAATGCGCCCCAATAGATCAGGTCACGTACATTTCCGGGCTGTTCCGAGATGGGGCTCTGTCATGGTGGAAACTTCAGGTTCAGACAATGGGCGAGGCTGCTGCGTATGCACTATCATGGGACGAGCTGAAAGAGCTAATGCATAAAAAGTACTGTTCGAGAACAGAAAGCCAGAAGGTAGAAACTGAGTTTTGGAACTTGAAGATGGAAGGTCCAAAAATAGCCGAGTATGTGGAGAAGTTCCAAGTTCTATCGCGTATCGTTCCTTACATGGTAGATCCGGAGTTTAAGAGGATTGAGCGTTTCATTTGGGGATTGGCACCCCAAATCATGAGCATGGTAACGGCATCAAAGCCTGCAACAATCACTGAGGCCATCAATCTAAGTGTAGCCCTGACGGAAGAGGCAGTCAGGATGAACAAATTTTCAACCTCTGAGGAGAAGAAGGAGACTCATGTAGAGTCATCTGGGGACAACAAGAGGAAGTTGGCAAATTTCAAACAGGGTACCCAGTCGAGTAGCAACGACAAGGCCAAAAAGAGAAAAGAGTACACGGGTATCCTACCAAAGTGCGACAACTGTCGACGACCCCATAACGGGCGGTGTAGATATGGAAAATGTGGTAACTGTGGCAAGGTGGGACATGTCAAGGAAACATGTCGGCAAGGTACTAAACCTGGAAATAGAGGTCAAGATGGTAACGGAAATCGCGGAGGAAATAACGACGACAACAACTATCAAGGCAGGGATGGTGACAATCAAGGCTGTGGCCAAGCATGCTTTAATTGCGGTGACGTGGGGCATTTCAGGAAGTATTGCCCTAAGAACACTCAGGCACGTGGATAAAAGCTCAACAGCGGGGATAGAATCCGAGCGTGGATATCGGTACGTCTCATAATAGTCGATGTTATTGTCTATTCGACAGTATTGTCAAATTTTAGCTTCAGAAAATATAGTTGTCTTAGTAGTAAGTAACCTAGATACCCAGTTCTCGATAGAACAAGCCTAACAGAAGCTTCGATGTGGTAATTGGGATGGACTAGTTGTCGAACAACCCGGCGGAGATTGTCATCCGCGCCCCGACGACGAACGGGGAAATGATTGTGATTCATGGCGCAGGATACGCTCCTACGGATTATCAGACAAAGAAGACACGAAAATTTTCGCACACAGGATGTGTTGCATTCTTGGCTCATGTCGTGGAAAAAGAAGCCGAAGAACCAAAACTCGAAGATATCCCTGTGATTGGAAGATACCCCGAAGTCTTCTTCGAAGACTTGCCGGAATCGTCTCCTCAACGATTAGTCGAATCCCGCGTCGATCAAATTCCAGGCACTGCACCCGTAGTCGTTGCATCGTAGCGACTTACATTTTCGGAGATGCAAGGATTGACAGAGAAGTTTTAGAAATGGGTAGAGAAGGAAGATAACAGACCAAAATTCCGTTTTGGGGTAACCCCATTTCTACTCGTCAAAAAGAAGGATGATGATTTTCAAATAAACATCAACTACCGGGAGCTGAACAAGCTGACGATCAAGAATAGATATCCTCTGTCAAGGATTGATGATCTATTCGACCAACTGCAAGGTTCAAGCTTTTATTCAAAGATCGACCTTCGATCTGGATACCATCAGTTAAGGATACAAGGGGAGAGTATCCCAAAGACAGCCTTTAGAACTCGTTATGGACACTACGAGTTCCTTGTTATGACGTATGGTTTGACAAACGCACCTGCAGTCTTTATGGACTTGATGAATAGAGTTTGCAAGCCGCACTTGCACAAGTTCGTGATTGTGTTTATCGACGACATCTTGATTTATTCAAGAACAAAGGCTGAGCACGAGCCGCATCTAAGAGCTATATTGGAGCTGCTAAATGGAGATGGAATCCATGTGGATCCAACCAAGATCGAAGCGATTAAGAATTGAGAAACGCCAAAAACGCCAACCGAGATTCGAAAATTCTTGGATTTGGCTGGCTACTATCGAAGGTTCATTGGGGATTTTTCAAAAATCGCTCAACCTTTGACACTCCTCACGCAGAAAGATAAAAAGTTTGATTGGGGAATCAAACAGGAAGAAGCGTTCCAGATATTGAAGGATAAGCTCTGCAATGCGCCAATCTTAGCACTACCAGAAGGTACAAATGATTTTGTGGTATACTGCGACGCTTCGCGTCAAGGATTGGGTTGTGTGTTGATGCAACGCCAAAAGGTTATTGCTTACGCATCGCGTCAATTGAAAGTGCACGAAAAGAACAATACCACACATGATTTGGAACTTGGCGCAGTGGTTTTTGTATTAAAGATCTGGAGACACTACCTTTATGGTACAAAGTGTACAATTTTTACAGATCACAAGAGCCTACAGCACATATTCAGCCAGAAGGAGTTGAATATGAGACAGAAACGATGGGTTGAGTTGCTGAACGATTACGACTGCGAGATAAAGTATCATCCAGGGAAGGCGAATGTAGTCGCCGATGCCCTAAGTCGAAAGGAGAGGATCAAGCCCATAAGGGTTAGGGCTTTAGAAATGATTATTTGAACCGATCTTTCCTTGCGCATTCGTGCCGCGCAGAAAGAAGCTCTCAAGGAAGGAAACCTTGAAAAAGAATACCTCCGTGGGATGGAGAAGCTACTGGTACTGAAGGGGTAAGGTCCCAAAAACCTCATAAAAAGGATTTGAGACCATACCACAAACCAACCTTTTAACCTTTTTGACCTTGCGCGGCCGCGCATTGGTCTTACATAAGAAGAAGGAATCAGCGATCTATAATCGCGCGCCCAAAGGAAAACATAAATCCTTGCGCCTTCCACCCATTAGCAAAGGATTAAAATCCTTTGTTCAATACTTCCGCCTAAATATCCAGACTTGGATACTATTTTACCCAGACTTAGGATTTATTTGTCTGTGTCCACACAGTAAGGTGTCACACTAGATTACAGCAGTAATCTTCTAGAAAGAAATACAATCGTGCATCACCCAGACGGTTATAACCGTCTGGACACGTGTCATCACCACAAGCAACTCTGGAATCATAACGAAGGCATGCAATTGGAGAGTAATCTCCACTTAATCACTTTCCACGTGGCAATCCCCCAGCCATAGATCAAACCACGATCCGTGTGCATTCACATCGGATCGAGGTAATTTAACAAAAGATCAAAGAACTTAACGGAGGAAAATATAACCGCTACGGCGTTAGCATTTTCCGTGATCTTTTCAATAACAGGTTTTCCCTCCCAAAACTCCCGGTTATAAATAAGAGAACTGTTCAGGTATAAACTCAGATCACTCTCACTTCTCAAATACTTATCTTCTCCGTTACCGATACTTATTCTCACGCCGGAGTCGGGTCAAGGAGAGAACCCTCTTCTCCCCTTGACGAGGCTAACGGTGTTCTTTTTTGCAGAACTACCGGAGAAGAAATTCCATTGCAACTGGATCAACCGAGAGAGAGCTAACCCTTTTATGCGGATTCAAACCCCCTAACTATCTCGGTTCCGACCATTTAGTTAGTGTTTCTTCATTGGCGCCCACCGTTTTCTCAGTTTTTCTAGTTTCTATCTCGTTTCGATTCAGATCATTCCGTTTTCTATTCTTTACACATGGCAGAAAATTCGTCATCTCACCGGCAACTTGGTCCTCGACCAAACGTCGGAAACAATTTACAACTAGAAGAATCTCCAGAACATTGGTTTAGCAGATGCCAAGCTGCTTTAAACACAATCGGTATTCAAATCGCCAGATCTGATTTATCAAACATCAGATCTGGAAAAGTAATTGATACCACAGTATTGGATCCACCAACACCACGTAGGAGGGACATCCAATTCAGCCAATATAGCAGTTATCAGAAACAAATACACATGGTTCAAGGAGGTCCGTCACGAAGACCAAATAAACGAAATTATGACCAACATTGGAGAGAACAGCAAGTCGTATTTCCCGTTGTTCCTGGGGGCCCTCAGGAAGAACGACCAGTAATTATTACTGGTATTTTCGGTCATTACCGAACAGACTATATGTTCATAGATCCAAGGAGCTCGATGGACATCATATACGAACAGTGCTTTAAACAGCTTGATTCAGAAGACAAAGCACGTCTAGAACCAGTCGATTTTCCCCTCACTGGATTCTGTAACGAGGCTGTATTCCCATTAGGGCAAATTGCTTTCCCGGTGACTTTATCAGACGGCGAACATTCACGAACAGTTACAGTCAATTTCATGATCATGCCGGCAACATCACGTCATGATGTCTTGCTCGGGAGAAGGTCACAAAGGGAATTTAGCATGATCACTTCCATTCCACATGCTGCTTGTGGGTTTCCGACAGAAACCGGAGTGGCAATTCTCTATTCAAGCAAAGAAGTCATGTCCGTAGACGACGAACCACCAGCAAAGGTAGTCAAACCTTCGGCACCAAACGAACCAGAAAAATGGGTCTTGAACAACGAATATCCAGAACAGACCATTCTGCTAGGACAAGCCATTTCCCCAGCAACACGCGTACAACTGAAAAAATTGTTGTCTAACAACAAAGATATATTTGCCTGGTGCCCAGCAGACATGACTGGAGTTCCACGCGACATCGCGCAACATTGCCTAAACATCAAACCATCAGTAGAACCTGTTGCTCAGGGGAGGCGCAGCTTCAGTGAAGAAAAAGCAAAAGCAATGGACGAGCAAGTAGCAGAATTACTTAATGCGGGAATCTGGCGCGAAGTAAAGTACCATACATGGGTCGCCAACCCAGTGATGGTACAAAAACATAGCGGCGGGTGGAGAATGTGCGTCGACTTCAAAGACCTGAATAAAGCATGCCCAAAAGATTGCTACGCGCTCCCAGAGATAGACAAAAAAGTCGACTCTCTAGCATCATTCAGATGGAAATGTTTTCTTGACTGTTACAAGGGTTATCATCAGGTCCAGATGAAAGAAGAAGACGAAGACAAAACAGCGTTCCGCACAGATAAAGGCATTTTCTGTTATACCAAAATGTCGTTCGGCTTGCGCAACGCATGCGCAACTTATCAACGCCTAATGGACACAATTTTCAAAGATGATATTGGCAAGACTGTCGAAGTATACATGGATGACCTCGTCATCATGAGCCATGAGGAAGGAACAATGCTTGACAATATTCAGCGCACATTCGACTCCTTGCGCAGCGTGAGTCTAAAACTTAACCCAACTAAATGCTCCTTCGGCATGGAAGAAGGAAAATTTTTGGGATTCATCGTCACAAAAGATGGTTTTAAAGTAAATCCAGAAAAGGTGCAGGCTATTCAGCTAATGCCGTCACCAGCAACAGTTAAAGAAATGCAAAGGCTCGCCGGACGCCTAGCGGCTTTGAACAGATTTTTGGCTAATCACGCAGCGAAGTCTTATCCATTCATCAGTACGCTACGAAACTGTGCAAAGAAAACTGACTTTCAGTGGACTTCTGAAGCGGAAACCGCATTCAAACAAATGAAAGAATGTTTAATTCAGCTGCCAACACTGACAGCACCAAAAGAAAAAGAGCCACTGATTTTATATCTATCTGCCGCGGAAGTAACAGTCGGTGCTGTATTGATGGTGGAACGCGAGAACATCCAAACTCCAATCTATTACATCAGCAAAATGCTCACCGGCCCAGAAACTCGGTACTCAATGATAGAAAAGCTAGTCCTAGCACTAGTACATGCATCCCGACGCCTACGCAGGTATTTCTCGGGTCACGTCATCACAGTTCTTACCAATTACCACTTAGGCCAGATCTTATCCAAACCCGACGTGGCGGGACGACTGGCCAAATGGGCAATTGAACTGGGAGGCTACAACATTTTTTACAAACCAAGACCCGCAATCAAAGGGCAAGTTCTAGCAGACTTTGCCACTGAAGTTCCTATCGATAAAATACAAGAATGTGAGGCAATCCAGAACCCAACACCTGTTTTCGACGACAGAGTCTGGACCTTACACACAGATGGTGCTTCCAATGACGATGGAGCAGGAGCAGGTCTCCGATTAATCAGCCCAGACAACCACGAGTTCACGTATGCTATACGCTTAGATTTCAAAAGTACGAATAACGAAGCCGAATATGAAGCCTTCTTGGCAGGTCTTCGCTTAGCGTTAAAAATGGGGGCAAGAAATCTTGAAGCTAACGTTGATTCAAAACTGGTAGCCGAGCAAGTTAATGGAAATTACGATGCAAAAGAAGCTATGGCGTTGTACCTTGAACAAGCGCGGATGTTAATCAGCCAATTTCAAACATTCAAAGTCAATCACATAAACAGAAGCGAGAACAAACATGCTGACGCGCTAAGCAAGTTAGCTGCTACCAGCTTTAAGCACTTAGCAAAGGAGGTACGCATAGAGGTATTATCCAACCCTTCCATTCATCTCAAGCAAGTAAACGTCATAGAAATGGGAGATCCATCTTGGATGTCCCCAATTATTTTGTACCTCCAGCACGGAAAACTACCGGAAGGAAAAGCAGAAGCTCGAAAAATACAACACAAGGCAGTAAATTACGAAATGGCGGATGGCGTCCTCTACCAGAAATCATTCATGGGCCCATTACTACGCTGTGTCGATAAAACGGACGCCCAGTACCTCGTCAGAGAAATCCACGAAGGATTATGCGGGATACATGCGGGACCGCGCACGGTCGTAGCAAAAATAATGAGCGCTGGATACTACTGGTCAGGAATGCACATGGATGCAGTCAATCTATTAAGAAGATGCGAGGCATGTCAACGCCACGCACCAAAAACACTCCGACCCAAGAATCCGCTAATTTCCGTTACTTCCGCCTAGCCATTCCAACAGTGGGGCATCGATCTTGTCGGGCCATTTCCTGACGCGCCAGGTGCAGTAAAGTTCATCATCGTCGCGGTGGATTACTTCACAAAATGGGTGGAGGCTAAAGCTTTGGCCTCAACAACAGCAATGGTAATCCGCAAATTTATATGGGAACATATCATTTGCAGGTTTGGATTACCATTGCGCATTATTTCCGACAATGGTACAAACTTCGCCGCAAAAGATCTTCAAAAATGGTTTAAAGAAATGAAGATCGAGCATACCTTTGCGTCTGTGGCGCATCCTCAAGCGAACGGACAAGTAGAAAGCGTAAACAAACAAATTGTTGACGGCATAAAAGCACGACTCGGAACAGCACGCAGAGGGTGGATTGATGAACTCCCCAGCATTCTCTGGGCACATCGCACAATGCCAAAGACCAGCACTGGCGAAACTCCGTTCAGTCTAGTCTATGGGTCTGAGGCTGTCATTCCAGCTGAGATAGGTTTACAGTCACCGCGCATGATAGCCATGGAAAAACAGAACAACGAGCAAGAAAGAAGAATGGATTTGGACCTTCTTGAAGAAAGGCGCGAGAACGCCGCCATAACGGAAGCAAGGTACAAATCTAAGCTCGAAAAATATTACAATGCGCGCGTCCGCATTTGCACTTTTGTCCCCGGTGATTTCGTCTTGCGCGATAACGAAGCTTCAAACGCTGAAAAGCCAGGCAAATTAGCGCCAAGATGGGAAGGACCGTACGTTATTAACGAGGTCCTAGGCAAGGGGGCATACACCCTAAAAAGAATCGATGGGACCCTAGTCCCCCGCACCTGGAACGCACAACAGTTGCGCAGGTGTTACATATGAACTAAGTCTTCAAAAGCGGAAAGAACATACAGGCAATGTATTTCTTTATTATGTCTTGTATCACAAGCCTTGCGCTTTTATCAATACAAACATCATTTTTACTTATATCATTGTTTATTACAAATTGCATGTAATTTCTTTGGTTCGCGCGAAAACAATATGGTCAAACATTGTATACCTCATGAACAGTCTAAAAAACAAGGCAGGCTGTTGCGCCTTTTAGACAAACGTTCAAACATGAGCACAATACCATCTCTCATTCGCCTTACCTATCCAAAAGCAATTAAAAACATGCAACATATTGTAATTCATAAACATAACAGTGCATCATACAAAAAAGTGTAACACAAACACTTAACAAGATCGTAGCCATGATCTTCAAAAAAAATTTATTATCCAGTATCAAAATCACAAACAACAAAGAGAAACCACGTTTCAACTAGTAGCAGAGTGTTCAAACAACAGCCATATTACAATGATCACTCCGGTGATATTCAAAAAGAAAAAAAAGAAAAGAAGGGGCGTAAAAAAGACTGCCACAAAAAGGGATACTCCCAAACTTAAACAACGGTAAGTTCATCTTCAACTTCGGTGTTCACCGGAGGTTTCGTCCGGCGACGATAATACACCAAATCACACCTACCCGGACGAAGAGTTGGGAAACGAGCCATTAAAGCCCCAACCGACAGCACAACGGTCCCTTCACTAGTCTCCGGTAAACGACGATCGACATCAACAAGCCCAACAGCAGACATCATCTCATCAGTCCCGGTAAGAGGCGGTGACGGAGAGTTGGCAAGCAACAACAAGCTCTCGGCGGCGTCGTAAAAGTTCAAAATATCGTAAAGCCGACGGGTGCGATATAAGCCCTTTACCTCCATAATTCCCAAAATACAAAGATAGAGTACATATCCTACAAATATATAAAGAGGAGGACACCTCGGGAAAAGGGAAACTGGACTGTTATGATTAACTATCAGAAAGACATCACATCCAAGCGGCGTTACTGGAACAAGAGTCATATCCTCATTAATAAAACCTGACAAAGCGCCATTACAAATCCCAAGAGAGAAGGAAAAATGTGCACTCTTACTGACAGACGACGTCATCACACGTCAAAGTACAATTTCCCCTCAAAATCCCTTCATAAGCAACGTTCAAGCTTCTCAGATAAGATACCTCACTTTCTCACACCCAAAAAACATTTCTCTCTCATAAGTCCAGTGCTCCACTTATTTGCATAAGTACAACACTAGACTGGGGGGACTTGAAGGGGTAAGGTCCCAAAAACCTCATAAAAAGGATTTGAGACCATACCACAAACCAACCTTTTAACCTTTTTGACCTTGCGCGGCCGCGCATTGGTCTTACATAAGAAGAAGGAATCAGCGATCTATAATCGCGCGCCCAAAGGAAAACATAAATCCTTGCGCCTTCCACCCATTAGCAAAGGATTAAAATCCTTTGTTCAATACTTCCGCCTAAATATCCAGACTTGGATACTATTTTACCCAGACTTGGGATTTATTTGTCTGTGTCCACACAGTAAGGTGTCACACTAGATTACAGCAGTAATCTTCTAGAAAGAAATACAATCGTGCATCACCCAGACGGTTATAACCGTCTGGACACGTGTCATCACCATAAGCAACTCTGGAATCATAACGAAGGCATGCAATTGGAGAGTAATCTCCACTTAATCACTTTCCATGTGACAATCCCCCAGCCATAGATCAAACCACGATCCGTGTGCATTCACATCGGATCGAGGTAATTTAACAAAAGATCAAAGAACTTAACGGAGGAAAATATAACCACTACGGCGTTAGCATTTTCCGTGATCTTTTCAATAACAGGTTTTCCCTCCTAAAACTCCCGGTTATAAATAAGAGAACTGTTCAGGTATAAACTCAGATCACTCTCACTTCTCAAATACTTATCTTCTCCGTTACCGATACTTATTCTCACGTCGGAGTCGGGTCAAGGAGAGAACCCTCTTCTCCCCTTGACGAGGCTAACGGTGTTCTTTTTTGCAGAACTACCGGAGAAGAAATTCCATTGCAACTGGATCAACCGAGAGAGAGCTAACCCTTTTATGCGGATTCAAACCCCCTAACTATCTCGGTTCCGACCATTTAGTTAGTGTTTCTTCAGGTACCAAACGAGGAAGGAACGTTATGTTTTGAGAAAAGGATTTGGGTTCCTCTGTTTGGTAGTTTAAGGAAGGTTATTTTCGATGAAGCTCACAAATCACGGTACTCTATCCAACCAGGAGCGGATAAGATGTACCAAGACCTCAAGGATTACTATTGGTGGCCTAGGATGAAAGGCGATGTTGCTGTATATGTGAGCAAATGTTTAACATGCGCTAAGGTTAAAGCGGAATACCAGAAGCCTTCAGGACTTCTGCAACAACCTGAGATTCCCAAATGGAAACGGGAACAAATCTCCATGGATTTTATTACAAAGTTGCTAAGAACGCCGAGAGGCCATGACACTATTTGGGTAATAGTGGATCGATTAACAAAGTCAGCACACTTCTTACCAATCAGAGAGAAGGATAATACGAGCAAGTTGGCCGAAATTTACATGAGAGAGATCGTTACGCGCCATGGAGTACCTCTCTCAATCGTCTCTGATAGAGACGGAAGGTTTGTGTCAAGGATATGGCAATCCTTCCAAGAAGCTTTTAGCTCACAATTAAATCTGAGCACTGCGTTTCATCCGCAAACTGACGGTCAAAGCGAGCGAACGATACAGACTTTGGAAGACATGCTGAGAGCGTGTGTTATGGATTTGGGCGGTAGCTGGGACAAGCATTTGCCTTTGGTCAAATTTTCATACAACAACAGCTACCACACCAGTATTGGTGTCGCGCCATTTGAAGCCCTAAACGGACGCAAGTGTCGATCACCCCTATGTTGGGCTGACGCAGGAGATAGGCAGCTTGCTGGTCCTGAAATCGTCCAAGAGACGACAGACAAGATTGCGCAGATTCTGAAACGCATCGAAGACGCTCGCCACAGGCAGAAAGCCTATGTGAATCCAAACCGGAAACACTTGGAATTTCAAGTTGGAGATATGGTTTTGTTGAAAGTTTCACCCTGGAAGGGGGTGGCACGCTTCGGAAAGCTTGGGAAGTTAAATCTATGCTACATTGGTCCTTTCAGAATTTTAGAAAGAATAGGACTAGTAGCATACAAGCTGGACTTACCTGCTGAACTCCATTCAGCTCACGATACATTTCATGTATCCAGCCTGAAGAAAAGTCCAATTCAAGATACCATTGCCATTCCCACTGACGAGATTCATGTTGACGACACGCTCCACTTCACAGAAGAACCTGTTGAGGTCACGGATTGGAAGGTAAACAAGACCCGCCGGAGCAGTGTCAGGCTCGTCAAAGTTCGTTGGAATGCCAGACATGGTCCTGAATACACCTGGGAGCGCGAGGACCGGATGAAAGAGGGATACCCCCACTTATTTCCTAAGAACCCTGCATCTAGTAGCAGAACTTAAAATTTCGGGACGAAATTTATTTAACGGGGGGAGAATGTGACAACCCTCACTAAACCAGGTATCCGTACGACTTAATTAATAATTAATTACTGCTTAATTACTGTGCTTGCTTGAACTTGTGAATAAACTGCTACTTGATTACTGATACATGTACTTACTTGCATCATACTTTACTTGCTGTCACTACATTATTTACATGTCGAACCTTAGTGACAAACATGATGCACAAAAAGCACAGTAGCACTATAACGGATAACCTATTGAACATGTTGATAAGCCAGCATCAGGCAGACACTGCCTCTAAGGCCTGTAAGAGCCTGAAATATTTTGCTACACTAGTGGTGAGTGTAGGGATATAAGGGTTGTAGAACTGCGTCTCTAGGAATAAGTCACAATGACTGGATGTGCCTAAAACGTACTCTAAGTACAAAACTCAGCACTTTACATAACAATTCAGTTTTTAGCTAACTAATAAAGTGCCAAAACTTGAGAAAAATATTACTAGACACTTTCCAAAGTGTCAGGAACGAGTTGTGTCACTAAAAGGGGTAATAACGACACTTTAAAGCTTTGATTAACGCTTTAACGGATTACTATCCAACCGAACAACCGGACTATACCCGAGACATGAAAATATTGTTATTTTCATTATTTATCTTTTTCTGAGCCAGTTAGGGTCCCTGAACACCCTAACACCCACTGTAACGCGTGACACACTAATAACTGGGTTACACACTTAACTAACTTGGTTTAACCTAACTAATACCTAACTAACTAGTTGGAATCGGACCAAGACCCCCCCCCCTCTCTAACCGGCCCCAACTAGAAGGGGACACCCTTGGTACTTGCTTGATTATTTAAATCTTTCTTGTCTAATATCAACTAGACATTGGGACCATTGGATAATACTCTTGTTAATTGTCTATAAGTAACTTGGTATTGCACATAAGAATAAACAACACAAGACACCACACAAAAACTCTCTCTTTCTCTCTATAAGCTTACGGCCAAGCACCACCCACCCTCCATCCATCATTTTCGGTTCTAATCTTCACACTCCAAGGGTACACAAGTGATAAGGATCGCATATAAGGAGTCTTGGTGCAAACGGAAGGCGAAGGACCTCTCTACTTTGCTTTTATCCACGCGTTTTGCGCATAGATTCTTCCCTAGCCTTGAGCTAGTGGTATGTTGCTAAAATCATCTTCTTGAACTATTCTAAAGTGGTTAATACGATTTGTAACGGTTAAAACTCGAAATCTTACAAGACGATACTTTAAAGTCTACTAAAAATGCTATAAGTGTTGGATAAAAGCTCATATGTTGTGTAAATGTTGTAGTAATTGAAATTTGTGATTATTTAGACCCGATCTATGTTGTGGTAGCTCGGATCATCACTTAACCCGGTTTGGTCATGATCACGAATCATGACATAAGGTTGTTTTAAATAGAACAAGGGTTAAAGGGTGAAACTCTACCACACACGAATCATGAACTTGTGTAAAAGTGTTTTAGCTTGTGCAATAGTGTTTAAAACTAGCAGATCTACGTATAGGCAAGTGGTATTTTCAAAGGACCAAGCGTTAAAGAAATCATACTTTAAAAGACGGATCTTACACTAACAAGAATGGTTTTTAGAACACACAAGTGTGTAAACACATATGTAACACAAAGTTTCGACAAAATAACTATTTTTGAAAAAGATGACGAGAAGTTGTAAAGACGGATCTTTCATAAAAACGAGGTTTTTACAAAATCGGATTGTTTTATATAACAATCCACTAAAAGTAATGAGATTTACTTCATAGTTTGGATAAATCACAAGTTCATGAAATTTATGCGACTTACATACATATTTTGACTAGTTTGTGATTTGAACATTGTTTTGATTGATTAAGAAGATTGTTGGTTTGATTTATAAAAGAAAATGATACGCTTGAAAGCGTGGCCACCTCCAGTTACAGAGGAAACTCTGGCGAAATTTTCCAAAAACCTAACACTTAGAAATATTTTCACTATAAGTGTTAGAAATACATTTTGACTTGTTTTCAAAATATAAGTTTCGCCACGACTATAGTTACAAAACATCGGAGGTGGGATTTTCACAAAATAAAACGTGATACATATATATATTTAGTATATATTCTTCTTTCACAACATCACTTGTATAAGTGTTTACGACTATTTTGTGAACTACGTAAATATTATTTTTAGAGTAAAAATAATATTACTAAGTATTATTTTGGGAAAATCACATGTATTAAGGTATAATATTTTTTAGAAGAATATTTATATTTTGGAGTTAGGAATAAAATATATTAAGTGAGACTTAATAGTGTAATCCGAATTATACGAACGCACATGTATTAAATCCCCCATCCTTGGGAAGGAAAATGACTACCAAGTATATACAGAACGTAAACACGAAATAGTTGCCTAACTATTTCCCAAAAACTTAAACCATAAAGCTAAGGCACGGCCGTCCGTCTAATAGAGTTAGCACGTGTAGGTCGTCATACAGCTGATCGATTTGGAGGCATACTTGGTAGAGACGCACCACTGTGAGTTCATGTCCCCCTTTTCTCTTAACTGTTTTCAGTTTTATAACTTCGGGGGTGAAATACATGTTACTATGATTACGAATGTTTCTTACATGGTATGGTCAGCTAAGGAAGGAACTGTTAGGTTATGTGATTGGGTAGGTGAAACCTTAAGAACATTAGTCCTCGTAGTACGATCGAGGGATACGAGTGATAGGCCTATTTGAGCATAGCAAACACCACCCATGCGCCCGCAGGTTGGACCATGTGGTGACCTTATCTTAACACCACCCATGCGCCCGCAGGTTGGACCATGTGGTGACCCCGTCTTAACACCACCCATGCGCCCGCAGGTTGGACCATGTGGTGACCTTGTCCTATCCCCTCCCATGCGCCCACAGGTTGGACCATGTGGATACACAATAACTGATATGTTCCCTTATTTGCTTTCATACCAGAGTTTACAAAACATTCATACTTGCAATGATTACAAAGGTTTATTCGCGCGCACATACTAAACACATGAACTCGCTCAACATTATTGTTGATTTTTCAACTTACATGTATTTCAGGGAATTAAAGGATCTGGCACGGTGTGACACGTTTTCCCGCTGCACTAGTTACGAGGTCATCCGGGTTTGGGGAATGTGACTCTTTCCTGGACAAGTCACAGTCCTTAAACTGTGTTTATGTCATGTTGATGTTTGTGTTTGTTAAAAACAACGTTGTTGTATTTGGTTTTTAAAACTTAATTAAATGGATGATCTTGCATGGTTTTATTTCATATAGCTTTGTTATGGTTAAGCTATGGTATTAAGAAGTCACACCAAATTAACCACGCTTCCGCAAAGCCAGGGTGTGACAAACTAATGGTATTCAAAGGAGATGTCCAGGATGGAATTGTCCAAGTAAAGGTTCCCGAGTAAGGAGTTCTTGGACTCATACATAAATGTGTCACTTAATTGACACAAACAATGGTGGATGAATTGGAGCCTGAGATTTGTAAAAATCTCTGTAACCTCCTTGTACCTTGATTATCTTCTCCTAATATTACCCTGTTTACCCCTAAGAGGCAGGTAGAGTTAAGGTGTATATCCCATTTATGGTTGTATTATTGTGAAATCTCCAAGACGGCTAGTACCACCATTGGAGGAATCGAAACCCTGATTAATTAAGTTTTAAAATAGAGGGTTCATATAGCCTAACTCAATATCCTGAGAATTCGGTATAGTTAATTATGAAAGATGGTTCATTTTGCTTATACATTATTACCGCAACCCTAATTAGGCAATAATTAAGAATTGCCATCAGCTGCCCAGGATCGTCGATCTGTTCGACTAACGGCAAGGATTAGCTATTCCATAAAATTAGTTAAGCAGTGGTTGGAATAACCATATCACCTTAAGATGAGCTTTTCTATAATAGTTGATAAATAAGAATCAAGGCTGCTCCTTTGGAGACCTTGTATAGATGGAATGTTAAACAATCTATTGATTAGGACAATAGATTGGTAAGTCCAATTATCAGAATCTGAAAGTTGTATTGGAAACAACAAATAAGGTCACGCAAATTCATAATCATCTGTAAGATGCCAGTATTTGGCAGAAAATCAAGAATTAATGTTAGTGGCAACCCTCCAAAATTCTTGTTAAGAAATAAAGTTCAACAAAAGATATCACCCATGAAGGGTGTGTCAAATTGTTAAATTATCAGGCTAGATAAGCTCTGAATATATAGAATCATTCGAAGGAAATCGAATGTATCAAGATCAAGTAGCTTGTAAGCTAAAGCCTATTTAAGGAGCTTGGTGGAACTCGCAATACATTGCCCACTAGTGACGGAAAGATGTGTTCCGCCAATAAGTCAAGAAGCACTATCACATAAGGATATACAGATTTATGATATGATGAGCAACCTGTGTCGATTAAGGATCGACAGGATTAGAAGCTCCAAAAAGATACATGTACTTATTATAAAAGCCAATTGGAGTGCCTTAGAGGCTCAAGAGTACCGGGGAAGATTAAGCCCAATATAAAGGCAGAAAATACTTCCTTTACTTTAACAAATCTCGAGGTCGAGATTTCTTTTAAGGGGGTGAGGATGTAACACCTCAAAAATTTACGTCCTATAATGTGTTGACACGTGTCATAGGTTTGAACGTGTGGAAGAATGTTCTTGAAGGACTAAAGTTGACAAGCATAGAAACTATGTGAATGTGAGGGTTCAAAGTGTCAACAATGAATAAATATACTTTACAATAACCCTACATGATGTTTATAACCTTAAACGAATAAATCATGGATCATACGTAGCTAATTGTGAAAGAAAGTGAGAAATTACAAACTACAGGGGTTAAATATGTCAACATGTTTAAGTTATACCTCTGAGTGACCTTTTAGCAAACCCGAAGCCTTGTAACGATTAATTATGCTCACTAGAATGCACCATAAAAATTTCACCAAGTTTCAGTACCGTATGAGAAAGTTATGATAAAATTCGTGTGTGAGGGTTAGAATCGTCAACATTGAAATTTAGGGTTTTTCGGGTAATCACAAAGTTACCCGGGGACCTGACAAAGATGGTATAAGCCTTAAAGCCCCCATATGTCAATACTAAAGGTTTAAAATGCAAGAAACCAAGTGAAAATGACCTTTCGGGGGACTAAGGACCAAATATGCAATAAAAGAAAAGTATGTAACCTAAACCGGAGGTGCAGGCGGGCAGCGTAAGATCATGAAGATCTTTACGCGGGCCGCGTGACAGGTACCAGCGACAAAACAAACAGGCAGCTGCCTGTTGATGTTTTAACCGACTCCAATCTCATTTCCTTGATACCATGGGCTGCCTAAGATGGTATTTAGCATTAGGGGGCACTTGTTTTCATCAGGGAATCACCCTAGGCATGCATGGCACCATCTTGAGCAACCGTAAAAACTATATAAAGCCTCCTTATTTTGAAACTTTGATCATTCCTTCAAAAATCAACAACTGATCAAGTTCTGGAGCATAAAGACCTTCTTAATCATCCATTAGACACGTGTAAGTACCCTTGACCCTTCTTAATTAAGTTTTGATTAGTTTATAGCTTAAAAGTCAAACCGTCGTAACTACGGTTTGACTTAACGATAAAACACAAACGGTCCAGTGTTTTGCCAAAATGAAAGTTGTTATAAGTAGGTAATTAAATGGGTAATAAACCCTTAAAAGGGTACTCACTGATTCCCGATCTAACCAGGTCAAATGACGAGTCAAACGTTGTCCGAAAAAGTCAACAGAATTGTGATTTTCGAATTAACACGCGATTAGCATTATAAAAGGCGTGTAACCTATTTTATCATTCATATAACCTGATAATAAGTAAAATAACTTGTCTAAGCTTGTTTGATTCGACAACTTTCTGTTTTGAACCGATTCGGAGCCGTAAGGTGCATAGTTTGACTTTCTGCTTTGACTTCGGTTCTGACCCGGTTTTGATAGGTTTAGACATGACTTAAAGTTCCATTAGGACCTAGTTACATGTGTGTATAACCCTCTGCGTTTATACCACATAAATCCTTAATTGTCCGACGTTTCCGTTAAGTGCTTAAATATGGACCATAATGCCCTTATGACCATACAACGAGAATTTTGGAAATGTGAAAGTACAAAAATTTTAGTTACTGTTTATTAAACGTGTCCCTAAATTTTTACATCAGTTGGAGGTCTAGATTAGGAGTTATGCTTAATGACGTAATTCGAACGCTTCTTTGTATTTAAACGGCGTCATTAGCGTAAAGCCTATCTAAACCCAATTTTGACACCAAACCTTTTACCCACTGAGGTAATATAATATTTTGGGATTTTTGAAGATTTTTAATTATTTTTAAACTGATCATAAACTAGGATTAGTGCCTTGATTCGGTAAATACCGAATATGCCCTTTTCGGCCATAAAATGAGTTTTACAAATCCTTTTGACACCAATCCAATTGCTACTGATTTCAAATAATAAATGGAGTGTTTTGAACCTGTTGAACTGATCAGAAAACTCAGAATCCTATATTAACCCGTAAATCGCTTAAAACGACATTATACGCGTATTAAACGCATAGTTAGGGTTTAAAACTATTTTGGCATATAAGACTTATAACCAAATGTTATAACCTGTTAAAATAAGCTATGTTACTGATTTATTCAGACCCGGATCACAGAAGATAAATTAATCCCTTTTAAAATCTTTAAAATGACCAAAATACCCCTACGAGGCTTATTTATAGGTTAAACTCGTTTTGGGCATAATGGAAGGTATCATACTGATATCCCAACATATTTAAGGCATGTTAACTTAGGAAACCTGTTTAGGACTCTTATGGTTACCCGTTACGCTTATTACGCGTTCGGTTCGGTTTATGTAACTAGTTTGCATAAATTAGCCGAAACGGGTCAAACCTTATCGGTTTTATCTCAAAATCCAGAATGTGTTTAGATTACCTATATTATACAAGTCTTCAAACTTGTCGGGTCTAAATCACATTGTATTCCGGTCATCGCTTTATCATGCGTTTGAACCGTATCTTCCTCTTGAAAACTAATTGGTCTAAGTCAAGGCTTAATTAAAGACCCGTTAGGATTCTAATAGGTTATTAAAAACATTCGTTCCAGATTAAGGAGCCCAGTAAAAGCTATCTGTACTTGCTGATTTGATACGGCTGGGATTGAATTTATATTTAGCTCAGGTAAATACTTTTAACTTATTTTCCCTATACGGGCTTGGGGTACAGTATATAAAATACCGCTTGGTCGGGCATTGAATCTTTAATTGTATGATGGTTAAAGTATTGAGATGTTTCGTTTAAATTGTTTTGTTTGCTTAAAGCCTTTGGGGGTTAATGACCGTGTCCCGGATATCCCTGGCATCATTTTACGAAATGGCCACGACCTCAGCACCGGGCGTAGGCGTACGCCCGTCGGTATCTCATTTAAACAATGTGGTGTGTCGATTGATCTTTAACCCGGCTCGATCCAGGCTACTGAACGCATAAGGAACATGTAAATCCTTTACAAGTTTATATATTCAAATAAGTATCCCAAGTTATAAAATATTATTTGTGCCATATGCATTCAAATCAATCATTTTTAAACCCTTTTCAAAATGAGTCGGTTGATTGTATTTACCAGTGTAAACTGACGTATTTTCCCAAAATGGCTAAGTGCAGGTACTAATCGGAATTGGCTGGCTACTCCTAGCATAAATAAAGAGTCTCGCAAGCTTAGATGCCTAAAGTCTGTTGAACAGTGTTATTTTATTTTCGATCCGCCTGTGGATCCTTTACTTCCGTTGTAATACTTGGATGCTACATTATTTCGGATTGTAATATATTTATCATTTTGCTTCCGCTGTGCATTTAAATATTGTGTTGTTGACTATGATGATATCAACTATGTCACGATACTCCCCACCGGGCCCACCGGTGATACATGGAAATTCGGGGTGTGACATACATGTAATTTGTTTTTTTAAACATCATTTGTTTCGAATATCCCTTGCATAAATATAACTATAGCATACAAGAGTTGGATTGACACTGTCGAGTTATGACCCGATTCACCCGGGTCAAACCGGTCAACACCTGTTATAACCCGATTGTGTCATAACTGACTCAGTTAAATATGATAAATATACATCATAAAATAAATGAATCTCCATTTATTGGAGATCCTAAAGCCATTTCAATTTTTTGAACAGTGGTAAGGTGGATGCGGTGGTAGGATGGGTGTAGGGGTTGATTTAGGCGGAGGTTAGAGGCGGTGGAGGGTGGTTTTAGGTTTTAAGTAGGGGTGTGCAAAAAACCGAATTAACCGAACCATAACCGAATTAACCGACAAAACCGAACCGAAAAAAACCGAATCAAATAAAAAACCGGTGGGTCGGTTAATGATTTTTTTGAAAACCGAAAGTAGCGGGTCGGTTATAGTTATCATTTTTCCATACCCATCATAACCGAACAGAACCGACATGTAATAAATCTTTGTATGATTTAAGACTTTTCACCATATTTTTAATATTTGATGTTTTTTGACTGAAGATTTTTAGTACTTATGAGTTTTTCATATCATTTTGTGATTTTGTTTGAATGTTTATTTGAATTTATGGAATGTATCATATCACTTTATTTGAATATTCGATAATAATTAGTATTAATATTATAGATTACATGTATTCTTTAATACTATGTAATATACTAATATATACAAATATGCAATAACAATTTATTCCATATTAAAAAAATAAGCTATTTCTAGCTAAGCAAAATACACTGTTAACCACCCATAACCGACCCGTTATAATCATAACCGATCGGTTATGGTTATGGTTTTTGGTCAAAACCGACTCAAACCGACCCATACACACCTCTAGTTTTAAGTAAAAAAATGTGGGCCCACCTGATATCTCATATGTAATATATTTTGATTTAATTTTTTAATTGTTATGTTTTAATATGAAGGGCATTTAGGTAATTTCACAGTCACTTAACTAAGTAAACTAACCTCTATCCACACCAGAGACTATCCGAGAACGAAATTGCAAAAGTTGAGGACTATAGCTGTAATTTTAGAAAGTTAGGGACTAAAGATGAAAAATGAGCAAACCACAGGAACTATCCGGGAATTTTTCTCTATTTAGTTTGCTTAAACCTACTGATTCGTTTATTTTGATTTTATTAGCTTGTACTTAAACGACAACAATGACGCTTCTCTATTTAACAGGTATGACATTGTTAATTAGAGCATTCGGCTTCATAACATTACTCAAACAACTTTTACAAATTCGGCTTCATAATTTGTGTAAAGATTGTCATTTTATTGAAAATGATGACCTTCTTGTTATCTCTTCCATAAGAAAATTCCTATCTTATTGAGAAGTGAAGAGGTGATCTAGTAACCTATTAGTGAGAAGTTTACGGTGATCTATCACGTTTAGAGAGAAGGCTAGTAAAACTCTTAGTGGAAGACCAAGAAGTAGCACTAAGGTAGATTTGTTAACATCCATCGAAACCACTATATATCATTTGCTTCTGTGGTGATTGCTTCTATGTCTTGCTCGTATAGTTATGCATCGCATATTTGCTAGTGGATTTATAAGCTGATTACAAACCTCGTCAAGATGATTAGTAAAACTTTCAAGAAAAAAATATGAAGAAGAAACAACTCCTTCAACCTTGTAACCTTGTAGATTCTTACACACCGATTAAGCAAATTACGCCAACCGCCTTCCTCTATATCCAAAGAAACTAAAAGTGTTCATAACCAGTGGCGAAACTTGAGATTTTCGACCGGGGGGTCAAAAACGTATATACCTAAAAAAATATAAAACTGGGGGGTCGAAAACGTATATACCCATAGTTGTTAATAGCGACAAGGGACCTATATGCTATATAGCGAATAGCGACAAATAGCGACCACTATTTTATATATAACGATACACTAGAAAAAGAATTTTGAAAATTTTTATATCTTACTATACTAATAAATGAAAATCTTTCTGGGACACGTGTCACTTTCTCATACATCTTGCTATTATTTTTTTAATTTTTTTATTTCCTATTAAATAATAATTTTTAAACTTATATCCTCTGCTAAATAATAATATTACGATATAGAAAATATTAAAGATATCAATAGTGAGAAGATAATAATCATCAACAATTTGAATCTTTTAAAAAGAATTATAAGATTAATAATGATGTTACATTATTTTGGTTTAAAAAATATATCTAAAAACAATTTGTAGCATTAATTTGAATTTAAATTAATTAGATAAACTCAATCACACATATTTAATTTATATCTTATTCAATATAATAGTTTTTAGCATATAATTCTAACATATTCTATTGTATATAGGTTATTTAATAACACAGTTTTTAGCATATAATTCTACTATATATATTTTTTTGAACGGCTAAATTTTTATAGCTATATCTAATTGTTATTTACATAAAAAAAATTGTCTCTTGACGCTATTGGTAGCTATGACCCAAATAGCGACACTTGGTCGCTTCGCTACATAGCGCGCTATAGCGGTCACTATAGCCACTATTGACAACTATGTATATACCTAAAAATTCTAACGAAAACTTCATACCGGACATTACTGAGCGAAAAGTTCGGGAAGTCGGGCGCCCCCGGCACTTCGTAACCACAAGTAACTGGTTATGAAGATCTTAAAAATGATGGGTGCTAATACCAATTAGTGATTACAGTTAAACCCTAATCCCCACATATAATATACAAACATTTACTCTCTATATCAAAATTAACCACCATCATAAGATAACAGCGATCATGTATAAACTTATTACGAATTCAAAGCATGATTCATTGAGAATAATCGCAGGCCTTCCAAACATACAAGTTTTATTGGAACCGCAAATACTAAAACTACTCGACCTCTAAACCGACGAAACAAACGAATTCGATCTACTTCCCCGTACCCCCTGACCCCGATCACTCCCAACAACACCATCACAATCCATCCCACACCCACACTGCGGACACATTTCAAAATTCCCAATCGGAAAACCAGCAGAAGCAATCCCAACCGAAAACCCTAGCTCATCATCAGTAACATAAACCTCAACAATATTCAACCAAAACAACCACACCTTTACACTAACTCCAGTTAAATTCGTTAACCTACCTTTCGAAATGGTTCCTCCAATAGTGGATTTGTATTTCAGATCATACGTACCTTCTAACGAGAAGCTGCAGGTGTCGTTGAAGAACGCTTTGAATTTACCAGTTGATTTGTCCAGTTCGTAGCCGGTGACGCCGATCGGGAGAATGCCTTTTGGGAAGCCGTATGATTCGATGACGTCATAGGCGGTGAAGTTGTCGTCATCGCCGCCGTTAGCGGTGGTGAGTGGTGGTGATGAGATTAAGAGGATTAAGGATGTGAAGATGATGATTGATGGCATTATGATTTGGGGGTTTGTTGATTTTAAGGGTTTTGATTTGATTGTATCTTAATTAGGGAGATTTCTGGAAATAGTGTTAACAGAGTTATGTTGATGGATCTGGAAGTAAGTTAGGGGGTGTTTGGCCTAGCTTTTTTAACAAAGCTTATAGCTTTTTTTTAGCTTTATTTACAAAATAAGCTTAACTAGAATTACGACACGCCGCAATGCGGCGTGGATTCTTTAGTTATAACTAAGTCGATTTAGGACGCACACGTTATGTTGAACCTGTCAAACAGGAAAAAAATAGACGATGTAAAAACGTTCACCCACACACGTACGTTGCGTCGTGTTAACTCGCAAAATTTAGACCAAAACGTGAAAACGCTAAACCAAAGACGCACGTTGCGATGTTTTAAGTCACAAAATTTAGAACGAAGCATAAAGCGGAAAATGAAAACTATAAAGGATCAAAGTTGAAAGTAAAAAAAGTTGTTAGTATAGATTGCAAAAGATAAAATGTTTAATGTTAAAAGTAAAAAACAAATAGTTTTGGATTAAAAGTAATTTATGAAATACTTTTGGATGAAAAATAAAAAAATACATTTTTTTTGAAAAACCCCCAATGCCAAAGTTACAACAACCATATGCATAACTATTTTTCTTTGAAAAACCACCAAAGTAAAGATTACAACACATAAGTAAAAAAGAATCAAAGTGATTAAATCGCAAAAGATGAAAACTTTTGAATTAGAAGTGAAAGAATCAAATTAATCAAAAGGGTTAAATTACCAAAGATTAAAACTTTAAACTTAAATTGTCAAAGATTAAAACTTTAGCGTTAAAAAGGAAAGAAAGATTAAAATTTTTTAACTTAAATTGTCAAAGATTAAAATTGTAGGGTAAATTGTCAAAGATTAAAACTTTAGGGTTAAAAAGGAAACAAAGATTAAAAGTTTAAACTTAAATTGTCAAACTTTAAAACTTTAAGGTTAAAAAGGAAAATTTCTATTTTTTTTTTTTTTTTTGAAAAACTCCCAAAGCCAATTGTAAGGTTTAATGTTAAAAGTAAAAAACAAATAGTTTTGGGTTAAAAGTAATTTATGAAACACTTTTGGATGAAAAGTAAAAAAAAAATCTTTTTTTTTTTTTGGAAAACCCCCAATGCCAAAGTTACAACAACCATATGCATAACTATTTTTCTTTGAAAAACCACCAAAGTGAAAATTACAACACATAAGTAAAAAAAATCAAAGTGATTAAATCGCAAAAGATGAAAACTTTTGAATTAGAAGTAAAAGAATCAAATTAATCAAAAGGGTTAAATTACCAAAGATTAAAACTTTAAACTTAAATTGTCAAAGATTAAAACTTTAGGGTTAAAAAGGAAAGAAAGATTAAATTTTTTTAACTTAAATTGTCAAAGATTAAAATTGTAGGGTAAATTATCAAAGATTAAAACTTTAGGGTTAAAAAGAAACAAAGATTAAAAGTTTAAACTTAAATTGTCAAACATTAAAACTTTAAGGTTAAAAAGGAAAATTTCAATTTTTTTTGAAAGACTCCCAAAGCCAATTGTACAACTATCATATGCACAAATTAGTTGCTTATTAATAAGGTTTTAATTTGGTATTTGGTTTAGCTTTTTAAGCTTATGCTTATTAGCTTAGCTTATATAAAGTATAAACTAATTTGATGAAGCTTATTTGAAGATGGTTTTTTAGCTTTATTTGAAAAACCTTATTTGTGTAAAGGCAAATGATTGAAAATAAGCTATAAGCTAATCGAAACACTTAAAAAAAGCTTATCAAATGATAGAAAATAAGCTATAAGCTACTTCAAAATATAAGCATAAGCCAAAAAAATAAAAACCGGGCCAAACACCCCCCTTAGTTTGATTGAAAATTGGACTATAGTTTTAGGGGATTTTATTAAATAAAACATATATGTACTTCAAAACAAAAGTGGTTGTTTATTGTGTTTTGTTGACGTTTTGTCTGGATGTTTGTTGCTTGGTTTTGATGTCTTGGTGTCCTAGGCTTGGTCTGTCAAGTCTAGTTGATGTGTTGCTTTGACACATCTTTGTTTTATTGGTTTATATATAAAATTCACCGGGGTAACCCTTTACCCAAAAAAAAAATATATATATAAGTAGAATAATGGGTTGTTTTGCAACTCTGAGTGGTTAAGTGCTGAACCAGTAAGAGGTCGGAACCATTAAGTGTTGAACCAGTAAGAGGTCTGAACCATTAAGAGCCTGTATAATGCTTAACCATTCAGAGGCAAATGTCTGACAAATTCAGATTAGAGTTCTTAACCACCCAGACTCTGTATAAATTTTAACCATTTAGAGGCAAATGTCTGAACCATTCAGACATCTGCTCGTGAAACAAATAGTCTGAACCATTAAGTATTGAACCAGTAAGAGGTTTGAACCATTAAGAGACTCATTAAGAAGTAAACAAACATCCCATAAGTTACGATAAAGCTCATTTACACCTTATATGTTGTGCTTTAGTGATCTAATGAGATAGATAACAATATTTTACACAAGTACATAACTGACTTGTATATTAAAACTAAAGCAAAATTTTTGAATGATTCGATTCTAGTATTAATATTTGTTATATTTAACATCCCTCTTATCGGATGTCCCTCTATAGGTATAACTATAGCATAAAGGAGTTGAATTGACACTTTGTTTACTTATAATTCTATAAGTAATGACTTGCAGGTTTTTACATCTTTTTGGTTTGGCTTCGGCCATACTCTATTGAAAAAGTCACATATTGGTGGCTCTTCATGCCTTAATCAACTCATTTCTTGCCTCAATTACGAAAAACTGTCTGCAAGAGGAATCCAACTGTTGTACCCCTCTAAATTTAGTGATAAAAGTCTAACCCGTAGTGCTTATTAGTATCATAAGTAATCATGGTACTAAAATTGTATAAAGATGATGAATAGTTATGTTAGGTGTCTTGAAAATGATGCTTGATGTTTCATTGCACAAATCAGGCACAAGTAGAACGCAACATGGATAACTAGAGTAGTTATTAACTTTGATTCATCTTGAATTGTTGGTTATAACCAGTTGGTGCGTCGTGATCTCATAAGTAAAGAGTGATGGTGTTAGTAGTTACTAAGGTAAAAGGCTACTGATAGACCAGTTGGTCTAGGAATGAGATTAACATTACTTGTCATAATGTCATTCATCTCATCTTCTCCTCATTGATAATCTAAGCATTCATTCTCGACCCTGCCCTGAGGTAGAGCTGTAAATGAGCCGAGCTTAGCCACTTCCTCGTTTATCTTAATGAGCTTAAATATTGAGCGTGAGCTCGGCTTGTAAAAAACTCAGACCAACTCGATTATATAAAACAAAACAAAACTAATTATATATTTTTACACACATGTATATGAACAAAATAAATAACATTTTTAACATACACAATTTTGGCCAAAATGTTTTGCAAACCATTTTTAGATACAAAATACCACAAAGGTGCTAGTAAATTCAATTTGTGTTGGTATCCAAAGTGTTAATAGAAAAATGGACCAACTTTAGCACTAAATAGACAAGTTTGTTCCAAAAAAAAACCTTCCAGTCATTGATTTTGGGGTGTCCGCTAAAAGGCAACACTTGGTGCCAACAGTCCATCATGTCTGATCAAACTAACGAAAACTTTATTTTACACTTTCTGTATGCACTGGTGTCGGTTTGGGACCGAACTGATAGTTTAGTTTGTACTGTCACAAGCCCTAACAAAGATATATATGCAGATAATGAAACCTCACCTTGATGACCAAAAAGTAGGAGCTTCTAACCCAAATTAGCTGAGAAAAATAAGCTCCAAAATTTCAACAGCAAGATACGTAAACCAACAACCTAATCACCATATTTTTTTTTTTTGAAAGGCAAATGCAATAACTAAAGACTGACTAAATATTGGTTGATTGAGCATCCTGCTGTACTAATTATAGAAAATCACAAAACAAATCACTTTTTCAGATATTTATGCTTCATTATCCATGTCAAGGAAGTCTTACAACTATTACCATGTTCATGTATAACCAAAAACGCCTTGAACAGTACAAAAAAGACCCACCTTTTACCCATTTTATGTGCAGAGGTGTATAACTTTTCACATTTATACATAATTTTCCTGTATGTTTAATTTTCTTATAAAGTGGATCAGGTATCCAAAACATTTACAACACGCAAACATATAGTGGATACATGAAATTTGTTTGCACACAGCGTACTCATGGCTATAGAAATAAAATCCTATCTGACATGAACATTACTATCACCGTATAACTATACTAATAGTCTAAAAGTCAAAATGAATGGTTACTATCACGACGATCTTGAAAAAAGAAATACCACAAGAAGTGGCCTCAAAGAGTCAACCCTACAATGCCTACACCAGTATCATTTATTCGACATCTCTATAACTAAACACAAAATACCTAATTAACAGGGCTAAAACAATAAAAAAAATTAGCAACAAAGTTCTACCGACTTCTGCAATCAGCACTTGGAAGTTCAATGTTGTAACCCGTAAGCACTCAACATATCAGAGATGCTTTATACAAGTGTCCGACAAAGACTTCGCTATAGTCCATACCCCTAGTCTTTAGTGTTCTAAGGAATGCAAATGACGTACACTAATCAATAATGCCACCATTAACCAGAACTTTTATTGAAATCATATGGAAAACTAACCTGCCATTTGATCAACTCCAGGATGCCTTGT
Organism: Helianthus tuberosus; assembly: GCA_030545235.1. Taxonomy (NCBI): domain Eukaryota; kingdom Viridiplantae; phylum Streptophyta; class Magnoliopsida; order Asterales; family Asteraceae; genus Helianthus; species Helianthus tuberosus. The sequence continues at coordinate 36,061 of JARYGA010021659.1, forward strand.
TTTGAGACACTCATAACACACACAATCAAGAAAATTGTAGAATTCTTGTGCCATAAGAACAATTAACTTTGCTATAGACATCCCTTGCATCAAACAAGCATAGCATACACTTATTCAGCAAACAAAGAAGATAAAAAGTACAAGAAGTCTGCATATACTTATTACTTTGATTCAAAGCAAAGCAACAACAAAACCAAAAAACAAGAACTACAAACCCCCTATTAAATCATCAAATCCATCAAACTTAGTGCTTCACTGTATGGATGATATGGAGGAGAAGCAGAGGAACCGATGAATAGCAGATCAACTCAGTGAATCCAGACACCCCGAAAAATAGCTGGTAGAAACTGTTGTAGGTGAAGCAAATCAATCCTGTTTTCATGTAAAGAAAATAGAACAGCAAGGCAACACCGGATATTATCGATGCAGCGATTCTACTGAAAATCGAATACATCGAATTCGACTGCGGCTTGTAAATCGAAAGATGAGGCGATAACGGCCGAGCATGACTAGTTACGGAACTCGCAACTGACGGAGTTGCAGCAGTAGATAATCTACTGGAAAATGATAACATCGACGGGATCTGTGACTTGTAAACACTACCGTATGCTGAGAACGGGTGGATATTGTTCAGAAAAGAGTAAACCTGATTCGATCGAAATTCTGAAACCCTAGGTGCCGGTTTCGTCGATTCTGCGCTTCCTTTGTTAATGACAGCAGCGGCGCCGGCGGTTGCACCGCCGTGTGGTGCGGCGGCGAGTCCTCGCCTGAAAAACAATATCAAAACGTAACCGTCAAGCAATTAATTTCAAAATTAAAGCACATGAATCGAATATATGAACGTAGTATATTCAGATCTGTCTATATGCATACGTTACATGCAAATAACGATAAAACGAAACAGGATTAGGCCTGAAAAACGATATCGAAATGTGATCGTTAAGCGATTGTGTTGAAAATTGAAGCAAATAATAAGATAACATGTTCAGATCTGAGTGTATGCAACTGTTATATGCAAGTATTGAGAAAGTGAAACGGATTTAGGTTAACTTACTTGGAGATAACGACGGAAAGCTGATCACCGAAGAAGGATGAGAGACGCTTGGCGTTTGAGAAGGAGCGAGCCATCTTTTCGAGTAGCTTCTGGTTTGAGAGATTGATTTGATCGGAGATGCTCCAGAAAGTTCGATCGGAGACTGTCGCTGATACGACTTACGAGGTTGGTTGAAGAGATTGGGGATTGGGGAGGAGGTATTCTAAATGGGCCGGACTCAGCCCACATTATTGTTTTGTATGAAGTAAAGTGTGAGTGGATTTGTTATATATGTCTACTCGGTCACTTTTATTTAATCTGGTCCTGAGATTTTTTACCGAAATACCGGTACTGTATTGATACCGTACCTGTACCGTACTGATGCCATACTGTACCGATCATAAACGGTACTGGTATCGGTAATAGATTTTTCGAAATTCGGTATCAGTAAAAAACGGTATCGGTACCGGTATTTTTCAGTAAATACCGGTATTAATACCTAATTTAACATTGATAAGTTTATATGTTTTTCATTTTAGATTTGAATTCTTCTAAGTTGTTTATGGCATCTTCATCATCGGTAAAGAAGAAAAGGGAAAATGCAAAGTGATTAGCGAGATTAAACCAATATCAAATTTCTTTTGTTTGTTTATTTTTAATCAATTATGATACTTTCTTGTTTTTTCAGAAAAATCCATATCAAATTTCTTTTGTTTGTTTATTTTTATCAAATTTCTTTTGTTTGTTTATTTTTAATCAATTATGAGGGGTGTTTGTTTTTTCAGAAAAACCTCTTCTGACATCTTATGTCTGCGCCGCGCAGACCACGTGCAGACGTTGAGCTATGCAGACTGTTTGTTTTTTAGAAGACATTTCATTAAAAAATATCTTCAAACCTCTGCGTGTCCTCTCCCCCACGCAGACATGGTCCAATGTCTTCCCACCTCTTCCAACCATCTCTCTAAGATCAAGATCACCCACAATGTCTTTATCACACTTGAAGTACATTGTTTTAACTTACGATATGCACACTTGTTCAAGGCCCTCAACAACCAAATTAGACCAGTACCAATCTTTGAAACCCGATAAGGGTTATGGGTTTTTCAGCAAGTGGAGGTCCAATAATATGTATGGTGGTAGTGTTGGTGGAGGAGACCCACCTGAGGTCAGGCATCCTCGTGGAGATACTGCTCCTCCGGCTAACCCAATCGCCAATTGGTCGGACTCGGGTTCTGGGGATGGGAGTTGGGGTGGCTCTAACTTGGGCACCAGTTTCCCAACTCCAAAGGAGATCTATAAAGGCCTTGATAAGGTTGTTATTGGTCAACAAAGAGCTAAAAATGTTTTTTTTTCTCATCTTTACAACTTATACATGTTGTTTAATTATGTTGTATCATTGCTTATTGTTGGATCGTCGTGTGACCCTAACGAGTCAATCGGAAGAGTTTATGATCCATATCAAAGGCGAAATCAGTGATATAGACATGTAACAGCTTGATTCTCCTTAATTATCCTTTTATTAATGATTTCAAAGCAATTCTGATCGTTTGACAAACTGGAAGCACCTCGGCTCTGAAATCCCGAACGTTACAAATGAACCAACCACTCAGCTATTTATAGATGTGGTAATTTCGCATGAAAGTGGGCACTGACCATTTCAGACGAAATAGCAAAGTCTAATTTCGTGTGAAATAGCTTAGTGTTATTTCATGCGAAATTACACACTTACACACAAACCCTAGTTTTTATTCTGCTGAGCACTGGTTTATCCTATCTAGACAAAAGACTCGATAAAGACGAAGTTAACAGACATTTGTGCACCAACAGACTCCCCCTTGGATGTTGACGAAGTCTTCGGCGTCGAGTCTTTAGACTTGATCTCTTTCCAATTTGTTTGACATTGTATGCTTCCTTCAAATCTCCTCTTCTTCTATCAACAGCTAGCATGAATCACAGAATCTGAATCTTTAACAACCTTCAAACTCCCCCTTGAATGTAGATTCAGAAATTGTATCTGACTTTTCTGTATTCAGACTCCCCCTTATCACTTAGCTGGGATTTTGCTTTGCTGTTTTCATAAATTCAAACTTGTTACCTGCACAATCTCTACCTAAACATAAGATTTATGATTATGACAATTTCAATCCAAACTTACCATTTGACTTCATTTGTTGGTTTTGTCAGAATTTAGAAATCCACTTAAGTATCTAGGTCCAAGTCAATGACCCTAGGCACTTAATTTATCTACCAAGTCCAACTTAATGACCTTGGTTGACCTGAGACAAAACACACTGACATTTTGTACAAACTAGTTCGAACAATTTTCTGAATTTTACAAGTCTCAATTTAATGAACTTGTTTTGACTTTTCAATTTCACAAGTTTAACATTTTAAGCTCCTAACTCATCTTCCAGATCAGAAACTTCATGCATCTGCTTCAAATTGCGAATCTGAAGATCAGCTTTCCACTTTGGTTTGTCGGAAAATAAAGCAGAAGTGTAAAATCTTTTTGGATTTTTAAAAAAGTTTCTAGACTAGAAAATAAAGCAGAACTAAAATGCTGTAAATGTAAACTATTTACAAACATATTTTTGATGAGCGTGTTAGGGAATCATATCAGCTGTCGACAAGTCACACGTACCGTTAAGCTTTGATTACATACTCAGAATTGAACAATTCGTTTAGATTGTCGATATACTGATCCACTTAAATTCTCACACAAATTTCAATATGTCCAGGATACGAATTAGGTGTATTAAGAACTTAAACTCATTCATGTGTCCCACCTCTTGAATATACTCCCGTATCCAGAACCCAATATTCAGTCTTACAGGTGAGTATACCACAGATGATATCTGTAAAGGGGTTAAATGCGAGGGCCGTGAGAGCTCAGGCTATTGCTTTCGCAAAATCAGAGAGATGACGGCTTCGACTTTTAGGTGTGTCCCCTTTAGAGGATCTTTTCTTAAACAGCACATGATTAGCATTTTGCAATGTTTCATCATTTTTTATGCTGAGGGTGGTGCTATATTTCAAGCAAGCAGAAAGTATTATACGAGGACTAGGCCATTGCTTCCGCAAAATCAGAAGTCCCGGGATAATACCCCAGATATCACTGAGTATAAAGACCTAGTATCTCAGAAAGAGGGATCGTTCAAACAAGATTTTAGGGGTTACCTATACATCCAAGTAGTGTTCCCCATGAAATAAGCAAGTAAAGATTTAGGTTTATATCCCGAACAAACCTACTAAATGTGTAAAAACCTATCAGCACATCATCAGCGAGACTGTTTAAGTCTTTTAAACTTTACATATCTTTAGCATACCGTGACTATCAAGCCGATGTACTATCATTTTTCCCTTTTTAGACAAGCTCTTTTTCAGTTTTCTATTGTTTTTGTATTTTGAAATATCTCATGTTTTTGTATTTCTGAATTTTTTATTGTTTTTGTATTTTCTGAAAATATTACCCTATACTCCCCCTAAATACCAAAACAAGTAAAAAATCGAGAAACCATTGCAGATTGCTTCTCAACATCATCTACAATGTCTCCTTCATCAACGCCAAGAATCTCTTCCAACACCGATAAAAGATTCATACCGTTCAATTTTAAAAGATATTGAAAAATCAAACGCTTTGGTATGTAAATCAGCTTTTTGCTCGTCAGTGTGGATTTTCTCAATTCGTATCAACTTCTTCTCGAAACAATCTCGAATGAAGTGATGACGAATTTCAATGTGTTTTGTTTTAGCATGATGAACTGGATTTTTAGTAATGTTTATTGCTGCCTCATTATCAACAAAGATAGGGGTATTAAGAAATTGCAAACCGTAGTCGCACATCTGTTGCTGGATCCACAAGACCTGAGAGCCGCAACTGCTAGCAGATACATACTCAGCTTGACAGGTGGATAAAGCTACAGAGGTCTGCTTCTTACATTGCCAGGGGACCAATCGTGGTCCGAAAAATTGGCACCCCGCTACTGTTGACTTAGCGTTAACTTTGCAGCATCCGAAATCAGAATCAGAATACCCTTCGAGCGTAAAATCGCCTTCTCTTGGATACCACAACCCTAATGATGGAGTTCCTTTCAGGTAGCGTAATATCCGTTTCACAATCACCATATGCGAAGCTCTGGGGTTTGACTGAAACCGCGCTGCGAGGCAGGTTGGATACATGATATCGGGTCTTGAAGCAGTCAAGTACATTAGCGATCCGATCATGGAACGATCTAACGTTTCATCTACCTTCTCTCCGGTGAGATTAGGGTTTATCCCATGGTTCGTAGCTAATGGGGTGGAAGCTGGAGTAGATCCTGACATCCCAAATTTCTCCAAGATATCATGAACGTACTTCGTTTGATGTATGAAAATTCCCTCGGGTAGTTGATCAACCTGAAGTCCCAAAAAGAATTTCATCTCACCCATCGATGACATTTCAAATTTTTGCTTCATAACTCTTTCAAAATCTTTGCACAGATTTTCATTTATTGACCCAAATATGATGTCGTCCACGTATATCTGAACTATCAGAAGATGACCGTCGACCTCTTTGGTGAAGAGAGTGGCATCCACTTTTCCACGGATGAAGCTGTTGGCAAGCAGGTGTTGAGACAATGTCTCGTACCAAGCTCTCGGGGCCTGGTGTAAACCATACAGCGCCTTATCCAGTAAATAGACCTTGTCTTTGTGGATTGGGTCGGTGAAGCCCGGTGGCTGTCCGACATATACCTCCTCTTTTACCTTCCCGTAGAGAAACGCCGATTTAACATCTAGCTGATAAACTTTTAAACTTTTCCAAGATGCAAATGCTAGGAAGATTCTGATCGCTTCTAGTCTAGCAACTGGAGCATACACTTCAGTGAAATCTATTCCCTCCTGCTGACTAAAGCCTTGGACTACGAGTCGAGCTTTGTTACGAATAATAACCCCTCTATCGCCCCTCTTGCACTTGAACACCCACTTGGTGTTTATCTTCCTGTGACCATCAGGCAAGTCTACCAATTTCCACACTCCTAACTTCTCAAACTGACTTAGCTCCTCTTGCATCGCGTTGACCCAAGAATCTTCAGTTAGCGCTTCCTTATATGTTCGCGGTTCAATCAGCGAAATAAAACAACTAAGTGAAAACTCATTTTGTAAAGGAGCAACTGTTGAATAAAAACAAGTAAGGCCTTGGTCAATTTGTTGTCTTGTGCGAACGCCTGATTGTAATTCTCCAATAATCAGCTCCTCTGGATGGTATGAAAGAGTTCTCGGCATCACCTCGCCTGGAACATCTACCTCGCCTTCCAAATTTGTGACATTTTGATTTGCACCTTGTTCACTGACTGGATTTGTTTGACTTGAAATCTGGATCTGCTCCCCCTCAGAATCTGAATCACCATGATCAAAAATCGGCATATCATCAGATTCTAGATTATCGTTGACTGTCGTCTGATTGTCAAGAGATTGCTGAATATCATCATGTTCACCAGCATTACTTGGACCTGCTTCATTATTGTTCGAAGCTTGTCGTTGACGAATGTAAGTTTCTGCTGGGAATCTTTCCTGCGATTCTTCATATTCTCTCAAAATATCTAACCCGTCAAAGAAATCTGGTTCTTCTTCAATGTCAAACGAATCCCATAAAGTATCGTAGTTAAAACGCCATGAGTCACCGGGATTCTGAGGCGGCATAGTATAGCCTTGACACTCAACATTTTGTGCTTCAATAATCCGCTTCAAGCTTGGAACAAAGACTCGCTTTAATGGACTTGAGTAACCCACAAATATTCCTTCAATGCTCTTTGCACCAAACTTTCCAAAAGGCTCTAGAACTGTGCAGGGAGACCCAAACGGTTCCAGATACTTCAGGTTCGGTTTGCGGTTGTTGATCAGCTCGAAACATGTCTTGTTGAATTTCTTCACTGTGAGAACCCGGTTGAGTGTATAGCAAGCGGCTGACACTGCTTCTGCCCAAAAATTGACTGGTAGCTTTGAATCAGCAAGCATCGTCCTAGCCGTTTCAATTAGTGTCATGTTCTTTCTTTCAGCTACTCCATTTTGTTGTGGAGTGTAAGGAGCACTAAATTCTTGCAATATACCTGTAACACCCCGAAAATTCACGTCCTATAATGCGTTGACACGTGTCATATGTTTGAACGTCGTGAACGAATGTTCTGAAGGGACTAAAGTTGACAAAGTTGAAAAGTATATGAAAAATACGAGTTCTAAATGTCAACAGTGAATAAATATATTGTACATTAACCCTACATAATGTTTATACCATCAAAACGAATAAATCATGGATCATACGAAGCTAAAAGTGAGAGATTACAAACTACAGGGGTTAAATGTGTCAACATGTTTAAGTTATACCTCTGAGTGACCTTTTGACAAACCCGAAGCTTTGTAACTGTTAAGTATGCTCACTAGAATGCACGATATAAATTTCATAAAGTTTTGTTATCGTATGAGAAAGTTATGATCAAATTCGTAAGCGAGGGGTTAAAGCGTTAACGTTGAAAGTTATGACTTTTCGGGTTAACCAGAAGTGTCCAGGGACTTGCAAAGTGGGTATAAGTCCTAAAGCCCTTGTAGGTAAATAATAGGGGTCAAATTGCAAAATATAAGCTTAGTTGACCTTTCGGAGAGCCAAGGGGCAAGATGTGGAAAACAGAAAATGAAAAATCTGTTTACAGGGGTCAGGCGGGCCGCGTAAAGGTTAATGAAACCTTACGCGGGCCGCGTCAGGACGTTAGATGCAGAAAATACGAACACCTTCCTGTTTCCGCGCATATCCGACCTTTAATCGATCTTTTTGCATTGTGGGCGACCCCTAGGCACCCCCTAAGCACTAGGGACACATGTTAGTGATTTGTGGTCAGTGCTAGACTTGCTTGTCAACAATTTGTGGTGTTTTAAAACATTATATAAAGGCCCATGAGTTGCAACTTTGCCAATCACACCGTCATCTGCATTTTTGGATCACTTCTGGAGCCAAGGACTTCTCTCAAGTGATCACATTTCGTGCATAGGACCTTGGTAAGGTTGCTAAACCTTCCTTAGTTAAGTTTTAGCTTAAAAGTCAAACCGTCGTAATTAACGGTTGACTTTAAGATTAATCACTAATGGTCCAGTGATTAGTCGAATCAAAAGTAGTTATAAGTTGGTAATTATGTGGGTAATAAACCCTCAAAGGGTTCCCCCTGATTCCCACTCTAACAAGGTCAAATGTCGGGTCAACTTGCTAAGAAAAAGTCAACCGGATACTTAAATTCTAATTTATGCATAATTAGCAATGTAGAACATATACAACCTGTTTTGATCATTAATATAACTTGGTAATTAGTGTAAGAACATGTCTAAACATGTTCAACCAGACAATTTACTGTTTAGATCCGGTTCGGAACCGAAAGTCGCAAAGCATTGACTTCAGTTCTGACCCGTTTTGGTATGATTTAGAAATACCTTAGAGCTTCATTTGGACCAGGTTACATGCTAGTATAACCCTCTGTGATTATACACCATGGTTCATTAGTTAACCAATTAATACGCATGATTCCGTTAATTGCTAATATGTTGACCATTATGCCCTTTTCACCTTAAAACGTGATTTTTGGAAATGTAAAAGAGTAGAAACTTTAATTACTGATATTTAAACCTGCATCCAAAATTTGACATCAGTTTGAGGTGTAGACTAAGAGTTATGCTCGTTAGCGTAAAATGAAAGCTTTATGTTAACTTAAACGACATAATTTGCGTATAGCCTAGTTAACCCTACTTTTGATATCAAACTCTTTACCCCCTGATGTAATATATTATTTTGGGATTTTTGAAGATTTTTAATTATTTTAGGCTGAGCATAACTTATAGTCGTAGGCTTAATCCAGTAATTGTCGGTTTTGCCCTTACGGGCTATAAAATGAGTTTTACATATCCAATTGACTCCAAACCTTTTGCTACTGATTTTAAATAATAAATAAATTATTTTAAGCCCTCTGGAATAATAAAATATCAGCTTTATGTATAGAACCCGGAAATGGCTTCTAATCGCCTTTTTAAGCGTTTTTAACGCATAGCATGTACTAAAACTATTTTTAACATACAAGGGTTGATACCTACTGATATTTGAGGCAAATTATAATATTTTGACAGTAAGCAAAAGTTGATTAACTCAGACTTCAGTTTTGAGCTTTTCGGCTTATGTGAAATTACCAAAATACCCCTACGGGGCATAGTTTGGTTATAATTGATAAATTTCACATATATACTTTACCCTACTATTATAACTTATCAAATTAAGTATGTTTGCTGATTACATCAAACCTGTAACTCAGATAAACACTTAAACTCTTTTATCACCTTTTAAATGACTAAACTACCCCTACGGGGCATAGTTTGTGTTTAAATTCATTTCGGTCATAATAAAAGACATCTTACTGATGTCGCAACATATATGAAGCATATTAACTTAGGAAACCTGTAAATGGCTCATATCTATACCCGTTACGTTTTTTACGTGTTCGGTTCGGCTTTTGTAACTAGTTTACATAAATTAGCCTAAACGGGTCAAACCTTATCGGTTTTATCTCAAAAATCCAGAATGTGTAAGAAATACCCATATTAATCAAGTCTCTGAACTTGTCGGTCTAAATCACATTCTATCTGGTCTTCGCTTAATCACGCGTTTGAACCGTACCTTTCGGTAAGACTAACCGGTCTAAGCTTAGGCTTAATTAAAGACCCGTTAGCATTCTAATTGGTTATTTATACCATCATTCCAGACTAGAGCCTTCCGGTAAATTGTACCTACGCTTACTTAAGTGAATACGGCTGAGTTATTAATTCTTGCTAATTAAGACAGGAGCTAGCTCAGGTAAATACTCTTAACTTATTTTCCCTATACGGGCTTGGGATACGGTATAATGATACCGTTTGGTCGGGTATTGAATACTTAATCTTATTGTGGTTAAATTATTGAGGTAACCCGGTTTGATCTGTATTGTTTGAAATAAAAGCCTTTAGGGGTTAATGACCATGTCCCGGATATCCCTGACATCATTGTATTATAAAATGGCCACGTCTTAAGCACGGGGTGTAGGCATACACCTCACAGTTGCTTAAGTAATAATGGTATCTCACTCTCTTGTGGGCCTATACTTGTGGCGTGTCTGTTAATCTGACTCGGTTTCTACATCGGGCCCTGAACGTACAACGAACATATAAATCTGTATACAAGATTATAAATATAATTGTCCCAAGTATAAAAGATTAATTTTGCCTCGTGCATTTTAATCAAATTATAAAAGATATTTTGTGCCACGTGCATTCAAATCAGTTTTCAAACTCTTTTCAAAATGAGTCAGTTGAGTGTATTTACCAGTGAAAACTGACGTATTTTCAAAAGTCTAAGTGACAGGTACAAGTACGTAATAGGCTGGAAGCTGCTCAGGACGATAATAAAGAATCTTGCAAGTTCTAGGCGTCTAAAGTCTGTTGAACAATATTTATATTTTAAGATCTGCCTGTGGATCCTTTACTTTCCATTCTAATACTGGATATTACTTTTATTCGGAATGTAATATATTTATCTTTTGCTTCCGCTGTGCATTTATATATTATGTTGTTTGACTATTATGTTGCCAACCACGTCACGACACTCCCCACCGGGCCCACCGGTGACACGTGGAATTCGGGGTGTGACAGGTTGGTATCAGAGCCAACACTTAGTGAATTAAACGCTAGCCTTTCGTGTTTAATCTCAGTTACACAGTTGCACATTCTTGAGTCTAGACGAGAACCTAGGACAAATTCTAATTCGTTTTATTTTGTCCTTATTTGGTTCCTTTGTTATTTTCTGATTAGCTCTTGCATGGGCAAGTCATTTTTGTAGAAGTCCCGTTTAGGGCAACCATATACTTGTTTAAATTTTAAAGGAATGATTATATTAAAAAAAATATCATTCCTATATTATAAAATCTACCATTATAATAAAATGGCAATATCTAAAAAGGACAAGACCTAGCTCATGTGTCATTTTAAGACAGGGCCAAGACGGTAGTTCCACAATTAGATTCAGATCCTTGTTAAACATTTCAATTTAGGATTGTTCTGCGTTAAATATTAAAGGAATCTTAAAGGTAAAACCTAGCCTAAATGTCAATGCAGACATGGCCAAGATGGTAAAACCTAGCCTAAATGTCAATGCAGACATGACCAAGATGGTAAAACCTAGCCTAAATGTCATTGCAGACATGGCCAAGACGGTAAAACCTATCCAAAGGATTCAAATCCCTGTTAACATATGTAAGTACGTTAACATTTTTGGTAAACTGTGAATCGTTAAAGTCACACAGGCCACCTTTTAAAAAGGGGTTAAATCTAAATTCCCTTATTTGAAATAATCATCCATTAGTGATGAAGTGCCTACGGGCTAAACTTGTTGTCTGATAAGACAACGACCGTGGTGGTCTCTGACCCCCGTCTAAAGAATGTTGGACTACGTCCAAGCATAATAGTTTGTATGATCAATGCGATCCTGACTAATATCATCAAATGAAGATGATCATATTATAAACATCCATAAGTGATGAAATGCCTACAGGCCATACTTATTGTCCTAAGGGACAAAAGACAGTGGTAGCCTACATCTCTATGTCAAGAAAAAGGTAATGAACTTTGATTCAAACCTAAATGCCTCGATTCTCTGAAATCATGGCTTGTAAATTTAAAACTGTCCTTGTGACTAGGCCCTTTGCGCCACCTTAATATCCTTAATGTTTTATAACTAGGATAAATTTTAATGAAAATGCTAATTAAATATAACTAACAAATTAACCAATGTGGTTTATATTACCATGGTTAATAAATCGTTTAAAACGATAAAACTGTAAAAGCTTCCGTATAAACCTTGCCCTTGTTTGATTTTTATGTAGCATTTAAAGCTACATGGCTAGGTCAAAGGAAGAGAACAGTCACCTCTGGAAAACCACGATGATGAAAGGATTAATATAACCAGAGGAGAGCTTCGTACATTAATTGATTCAGCTGTATCTAAAGCTGTAGAGGAGCAATTTAGAGAGTATAGTGAGACTAATAGTAAAGCCTCATCTGTACCCCACTCTAAGTCTGACCCTAAGACTTATTCGGAGGCTCACAGCAAGCCACCGCCCTCTAAGAAAGAAGAACCAAAGAAGGATGATGATCGACATTCATCTGGTCAACACAGTGTTCCATCCAAGAAGATAGTGTTCGATAACGAACCGCATACCAAGTCCTGTACCTATAAATACTTTGTTTCCTGCAAACCCCGGGATTTCACTGGGGAGAAAGGAGCAATCGATTGTATGACCTGGTTGGATGAAATGGACACAATTGTCGATATCAGCGGTTGTGCTGAGAGGGATGTAGTGAAGTATGTATCCCAATCGTTCAAAGGAGAGGCACTAGCATGGTGGAAAGCTCTCATTCAAGCTGCTGGGAAGATCCCACTTTACAACATGTCATGGGAACAGTTTGTGGCTCTCATTATGGAGAACTACTGCCTGCAACACGAGGTTGAGAGGATCGAGTCAAATTTCTTATCATTGGTTATGACAAACTTAGATTGTCAAGCTTACCTCACCAGTTTCAATACCCTGTCCAGAATGGTTCCTTACCTAGTAACACCAGAACCCAAGAGAATTGCTCGCTTCATTGGGGGTTTAGCCCCAGAAATCAAAGCCAGTGTTAAGGCTTCAAGACCTACTACATTCAGGTCAGCGGCAGATCTGTCGCTATCTCTCACACTCGATGTGGTTAGAAACAAGGCTTCCAAAGCCTCTGAAGATGGAAAGCGAAAAAGGGAGGATGAGAATTCTCATCGCTCCGATAAGAAGAGTTCCGGGTTTAAAAGAAACAGCCAGCAGTCGGTTTAGAAGACCAGGTGCGAAACCTGTAGGAAATACCACCTCGGGAAATGCAGATTTGAATCTCAGCCTCTACCGTGTGGAATCTGCAAGTCTCAGGAACATAAAACCCTGGATTGCAAGAAGCTAAAAGATGCAACCTGTTATGGTTGCAACGAGAAGGGGCATATCAAGACCAACTGCCCTAGGAATCAGAAGAAGCCCGAAGAGGCCAAGCAAACAAACGCCTGAGTTTTTCAGATGAACGCCCAGGAGATGGTGCAGAATGACGACTATATAGCAGGTACCTTTCCTTAACAAGCAGTTTATACAGAAATTTATTTGATACTGGCAATTTCGATTCTATAAGGAACGATAAATATTGAGAACTGTTGTCTCAGCTGATTAGGACTCCGGTCATTTATTGCGAGGTAGAAATTGGCCGATGACACCATAGAAAATACTCCAACAAATCTTAGACTGATATTTTATATCTATTAGGAATCACTCTTTCTGATATCCTTATGGCAAGCTTTCAAACTATCCAAATTCATCACTATAATAAAGACAGATGTGACATTTTGATTCCATGTCAAAAAGATGATGGATTAGGACCAAACTTTAAATGCCATTAATGGTCTTTTGTGACCTAGGCTAAGTATAATTTATATATGTTAAATAACGTTCATGAAGGATGTTAATGCTATATTGGCCTGTATGGTTTAACGAAACCATGGTTAGTATATAAGGCCATGAGGATGAGGAATAGCAGTGGTCGGATCGCAACCAAGAAATTGATTCATATAGTAATAAGAACCACTTCTTCTGTTCCTGTCAGAAATCTTTAAGTCACAAAAATTTTAATGTACCCTCTCTATAAAGGACATTCGCATGTAATTGACATCTCTTTAATCCTTATTGATTGCGAATACCAAACAGTATGATAAAAAGCGCCATATGAGGATTGGTATATCTTAAAATATTCCATAGATTGCTTCCATGCCTGATCAGTATGGAGGTTTAATGCATGGGACCACAAATATATTCCGATGGTCATATGGTACTAAAGTCAACTAATGGTATTCACAGGAGATATCCAGCTTGGAATTGCCCAAGAAATTGTTCTCAATTAAGGAATTCGTGGACTAGTAACATAAATATGTCACTTATTTGACACAAGCAATGATGGATGAACTGGAGCCTGAGATATGGAAATCTCTGTAACCTCCTTGTACCCTGATTATCTTCTCCTAAGATTACCCTGTTTACCCCTGGAAGGCAGGTAGAATTAAGATTTATATCCCATTAAGGCTGTATTACTATGAAATCTCCAAGACGACTAGTATCATCATTGGAAGAATCGAAACCCCGATTAATTAAGTTTAAAATAGAGGGTTCATATAGCCTAACTCAATATCCGGAGAATTCGGTATAGTTAATTATGAAAGACAGTTCTTTTTGCTTATGCATTATTACCGTAACCCTAACTAGTCAATGATTAAGAATTTCCATCAGCTACTCAGGATCGTCGAATTATTCAACTAGCTATAAGGATTAGCTATTCTTTAATAATAGTTTGAAGCAACGGTTGGGATAACCGTCTCACCTTAAGATAAACTTTCTATAATAGTTGATATATAAGCATCAAGGCTGCTCCTTTGAAGACCTTGTATAGATGGAATGTTAAACGTCCATTGATAGGACAATAGATTGGTAAGTCCAATCATCAGGATATGAAAGTTGCATTAGAAACGACCAATAAGATCACGCAAATTCATAATCATCTGTAAGATGCCAGTATTCGGCAGAAAATTAAGGATTAATGAAAATAGCAAACCTCCTAAATTCTTGTTAAGGAATAAGGTTCAACAATAGATATCACCCTGGAAGGGTGTGCTAAATTTGTTAAATTATCGGGCTAGTTAAGCTTCGAGAATATAGAATCATTCGAAGGAAATTGAATGTATCAAGATCAAATAGCTTACGAGCCAAGACCTAATTAAGGGGGCTTGGTGGAGCGCGCAATGTGACCCGCACTAATGAGTTAACGACGTGTCACCAATAAGTCGAAAAGCACTATCACATAATGATATGCAGAACTATGATAGTATGAGCAACCTGTGTCGATTAAGGATCGACAGGATTAGAAGCTCCAAAAAGATACATGTGCCTATTATAAAGGTCAATTGGAGTGCCTTAGCGGCTCAAAGGTACTGGGGAAGATTAAACCCAATATAAGGTAGAAAATACTTCCCTTACCTTAACAAATCTCGAGGTCGAGATTTCTTTTAAGGGGGTGAGGATGTAACACCCCGAAAATTCACGTCCTATAATGCGTTGACACGTGTCATATGTTTGAACGTGTGAAAGAATCATCTGAAGGGACTAAAGTTGACAAACTTGAAAAGTATATGAAAATACGAGTTCTAAATGTCAACAGTGAATAAATATATTGTACATTAACCCTACATAATGTTTATACCATCAAACGAATAAATCATGGATCATACGAAGCTAAAAGTGAGATTACAAACTACAGGGGTTAAATGTGTCAACATGTTTAAGTTATACCTCTGAGTGACCTTTTGACAAACCCGAAGCTTTGTAACTGTTAAGTATGCTCACTAGAATGCACGATATAAATTTCATAAAGTTTCGTTATCGTATGAGAAAGTTATGATCAAATTCGTAAGCGAGGGGTTAAAGCGTTAACGTTGAAAGTTATGACTTTTCGGGTTAACCAGAAGTGTCCAGGGACTTGGCAAAGTGGGTATAAGTCCTAAAGCCCTTGTAGGTAAATAATAAGGGGTCAAATTGCAAAATATAAGCTTAGTTGACCTTTCGGAGAGCCAAGGGGCAAGATGTGGAAAACAGAAAATGAAAAATCTGTTTACAGGGGTCAGGCGGGCCGCGTAAAGGTTAATGAAACCTTACGCGGGCCGCGTCAGGACGTCAGATGCAGAAAATACGAACAGCTTCCTGTTTTCGCGCATATCCGACCTTTAATCGATCTTTTTGCATTGTGGGCGACCCCTAGGCACCCCCTAAGCACTAGGGACACATGTTAGTGATTTGTGGTTAGTGCTAGACTTGCTTGTCAACAATTTGTGGTGTTTAAAACACTATATAAAGGCCATGAGTTGCAACTTTGCAATCACACCTTCATCTGCATTTTTGGATCACTTCTGGAGCCAAGGACTTCTCTCAAGTGATCACATTTCGTGCATAGGACCTTGGTAAGGTTGCTAAACCTTCCTTAGTTAAGTTTTAGCTTAGTTATAGCTTAAAAGTCAAACCGTCGTAATTAACGGTTGACTTTAAGATTAATCACTAATGGTCCAGTGATTAGTCGAATCAAAAGTAGTTATAAGTTGGTAATTATGTGGGTAATAAACCCTCAAAAGGGTTCCCCCTGATTCCCACTCTAACAAGGTCAAATGTCGGGTCAAACTTGCTAAGAAAAAGTCAACAGGATACTTAAATTCTAATTTATGCATAATTAGCAATGTAGAACATATACAACCTATTTGATCATTAATATAACTTGGTAATTAGTGTAAGAACATGTCTAAACATGTTCAACCCGACAATTTACTGTTTAGACCCGGTTCGGAACCGAAAGTCGCAAAGCTTTGACTTTTGCTTTGACTTCAGTTCTGACCCGTTTTGGTATGATTTAGAAATACCTTAGAGCTTCATTTGGACCAGTTTACATGCTAGTATAACCCTCTGTGATTATACACCATGGTTCATTAGTTAACCAATTAATACGCATGATTCCGTTAATTGCTAATATGTTGACCATTATGCCCTTTTCACCTTAAAACGTGATTTTTGGAAATGTAAAAGAGTAGAAACTTTAATTACTGATATTTAAATTTGCATCCAAAATTTGACATCAGTTTGAGGTGTAGACTAAGAGTTATGCTCGTTAGCGTAAAATGAAAGCTTTATGTTAATTAAACGACATAATTTGCGTATAGCCTAGTTAAGCCTACTTTTTTATATCAAACTCTTTACCCCCTGATGTAATATATTATTTTGGGATTTTTGAAGATTTTTAATTAATTTTAGGCTGAGCATAACTTATAGTCTTAGGCTTAATCCGGTAATTGTCGGTTTTGCCCTTACGGGCTATAAAATGAATTTTACATATCCAATTGACTCCAAACCTTTTGCTACTGATTTTAAATAATAAATAAATTATTTTAAGCCCTCTGGAATAATAAAAATATCAGCTTTATGTATAGAACCCGGAAATGGCTTCTAATAGCCTTTTTAAGCGTTTTTAACGCATAGTATGTACTAAAACTATTTTTAACATACAAGGGTTGATACCTACTGATATTTGAGGCAAATTATAATATTTTGACAGTAAGCAAAAGTTGATTAACTCAGAATTCAGTTTTGAGCTTTTCGGCTTATGTGAAATTACCAAAATACCCCTACGGGGCATAGTTTGGTTATAATTGATAAATTTCACATATATACTTTACCCTACTATTATAACTTATCAAATTAAGTATGTTTGCTGATTACATCAGACCTGTAACTCAGATAAACACTTAAACTCTTTTATCACCTTTTAAATGACCAAACTACCCCTACGGGGCATAGTTTGTGTTTAAATTCATTTCGGGCATAATAAAAGACATCTTACTGATGTCGCAACATATATCATGCATATTAACTTAGGAAACCTGTAAATGGCTCATATGTATACTCGTTACGCTTTTACGCGTTCGGTTCGGCTTATGTAACTAGTTTACATAAATTAGCCTAAACGGGTCAAACCTTATCGGTTTTATCTCAAAAATCCAGAATGTGTATGAAATACCCATATTAATCAAGTCTCTGAACTTGTCGGGTCTAAATCACATTCTATCCGGTCTTCGCTTAATCACGCGTTTGAACCGTACCTTTCGGTAAGACTAACCGGTCTAAGCTTAGGCTTAATTAAAGACCCGTTAGCATTCTAATTGGTTATTTATACCATCATTCCAGACTAGAGCCTTCCGGTAAATTGTACCTACGCTTACTTAAGTGAATACAGCTGAGTTATTAATTCTTGCTAATTAAGACATGAGCTAGCTCAGGTAAATATTCTTAACTTATTTTCCCTATACGGGCTTGGGATACGGTATAATGATACCGCTTGGTCGGGTATTGAATATTTAATCTTATTGTGGTTAAATTATTGAGATAACCCGGTTTGATCTGTATTGTTTGAAATAAAAGCCTTTAGGGGTTAATGACCATGTCCCGGATATCCCTGACATCATTGTATTATAAAATGGCCACGTCTTAAGCACGGGGTGTAGGCATACACCTCACAGTTGCTTAAGTAATAATGGTATCTCACTCTCTTGTGGGCCTATACTTGTGGCGTGTCTGTTAATCTGACTCGGTTTCTACATCGGGCCCTGAACGTACAACGAACATATAAATCTGTATACAAGATTATAAATATAATTGTCCCAAGTATAAAAGATTAATTTTGCCTCGTGCATTTTAATCAAATTATAAAAGATATTTTGTGCCACGTGCATTCAAATCAGTTTTCAAACTCTTTTCAAAATGAGTCAGTTGAGTGTATTTACCAGTGAAAACTGACGTATTTTCAAAAGTCTAAGTGACAGGTACAAGTACGTAATAGGCTGGAAGCTGCTCAGGACGATAATAAAGAATCTTGCAAGTTCTAGGCGTCTAAAGTCTGTTGAACAATATTTATATTTTAAGATCCGCCTGTGGATCCTTTACTTTCCGTTGTAATACTGGATATTACTTTTACTCGGAATGTAATATATTTATCTTTTGCTTCCGCTGTGCATTTATATATTGTGTTGTTTGACTATTATGTTGCCAACCACGTTACGACACTTCCCACCGGGCCCACCGGTGACACGTGGAATTTGGGGTGTGACAATACCTCTCTCATCACAATATTCTTCCATCTTGTTGTTCTTGAACTCTGTACCGTTGTCACTCCTGATTCTTCTGATTCGAGTTTGATACAAGTTTTCAATTTTTCTGAACAACATCATCAAACTTTCAAATGTCTCATCCTTTGTCTTCAAAAATGATACCCACGAAAATCTGGAATAGTCGTCAGTTACTACAAGACAATAGTAATCACCAGTTATACTTTTGACGTTCACTAGACCAAAAAGATCCATATGAAGTCTCTCTAACGGTCTCGAAACTGAGTTAACTTTCTTTTGAGGATGTGATTTCTTCTTTTGCTTGTCTTTGATGCAGCTAATGCACTCCCCTTCCAGATGAAAACCTTTCACATGAACACCAGTTACTAAGTCATTATGCACCAGGTGATTCATTTTTCGCAGATGAATATGGCCCATCTTTCGATGCCATAACTGTGACTCTTTTTCTGTTTCTCTTGACATAAAGCAGTGAGCCTGACCCGTGGTAGTAGTAGCTACGCTCATATCCAACACGTACAGATCATTGACTCTGGGTGCTCTCATGATAACCCACTCTTCGGGAACAACAAATCTTGGTTTCAAGATCAAACATTCCTTATCTGTAAAGTCCGTTGTATACATACGATCACATATCTGAGAAATGCTCAGAAGATTGTTTTCAAGTTCGGCGATGTAGTTTACTCTTTCAAACGTGACAATTCCATTTGATAAAGTTCCTTCACCAACTATTCGACCACCTTGATTTCCTGCAAACCCCACGTATCCTCCATTAAACCCTCGAACATCGTACAATAGGGTTTTCTTCCCTGTCATGTGCCGAGAAGCTCCGCTATCCATAATCCAACGTGAAACGGATCTTGGAAGCTCCTGCACAATTCAAAAATAATTTAGTGAGATTTTGAAGCCACCCAAGCCTCTTTTGACTGGGGTAACTTGACATTGATGTGTGTTGTTGCAGTGTATAATGGCGGAAAATTTATGTCATTCATCTTTAAGCTCTCCTCAAATCCAATCTCAACCTTTTTGTATAAAAAGAAATCATTTTTAGAAGATTAACCAGATGATTGGTCTTTCTTTGAAACATTTTTCTTCTCAGAAGTGATAGACTCTTGTTTTTCAAGTTTCTCATAGTAATCTAAAGGAACATTCATCTTTACCGGAGTGATAGAAGACGATTGTTTTTCCTTCTCAGAAACCTTTGGTTTTGGAGAACTTGATTTCTTTTCAACTGATTTTGGCTTCCATGCTTGTTGAGATGTAGCAACCTTTTTGTAAAATTTATCATTTTTAGTTACCACATTCTTAACGGGTTCAGTTTTGATCTTGGTGTTTTCATTTTTCAAAACTTTCTTCTCAACAACCATTGGAGCTTTTCCTTTTGCATCAACTTTCTTTTTCTGACTCTCAACAACTTCAGACTTAGGCTTTGAGTTGGTGCACTTTCATGCAATGTGTCCAACTTTGTTGCACTTGAAGCATGTACGAGTGTCAACTACCTGACTTGTACCTTCAGTCTGAGGCTGTGAGGCCTTTTTCTCAAAGAACTCTTCATTTGATTTTGAAAAAATCTCAGATTCTTGCTCGGAACTCGAGCTTTTGACAAACACCTTTTTCTTAGCAAACTTTTTGTTTTGAAAATTCCTTCTTTGATAATTCTTACCACCCTGATATCCACACGACCATTTGTTTTGATTGTTGTTAGAAAAACGCGGAGGTACAACAAGTTTTTTATAGTAAGATTTATCTTTCTCAAAATTCAATTGTCTTTCAGCACGTTTCAAATTTTCAAGTTCAGAAACATCAATTTCGACCAACTTGAACACATTTTTCAATTTGTCCACATTCACATTCTCCAACGGAAATTCAAGATCCGAATACAACTTATCCGATCCCGACATCTTGTACATCACAAGATTAGGTTCTTCACTTAAGTTGTTTTTGGATTTTGATTTTGGAATATATTTGTCCAAACAGCATTCATCATCCTCAGTAGTGTCACTTTCAGACTTTAAAACATTTTCAACCATGCTTTTCACAACTTCAGATTGGACACTATCTTCATCAGATGATGAAGTGAATGTGACATCAATTGTGTCTGGAAGCTTAACTTCATTTTCTTCTTCATCATTAACCAACCCTGATTTTTTCTTTGAAAAATTGTTTAAAACTGGTGGTGGAACCTGATGATACCCAACCCCAGTTCCATCAGAGTATACATCTTTGCCTGCTCTGTTCTTCCCAATTGGTTTAGGAACAATATGTTGAAGAACAAAACTTGCGGAGTTGTAACCGTTCAGTTTCAACTGGATGCGTTCATTTTCAATTTTAGCTTCTTGAAACTGAAGCTTTAACTTAGCAATCTCATCCAGTTGTTGGTTGATTTGCTCTTCTTTAACTCTAAGAACTCCTGACAGTTGCACATTTTCTTTGTTTGTTTTACCATTTCTCTCATCAGAATCTTTTACCGTTCATTTTAGCTTCTCAAAATTTTCTGAAAGTTGACGATTTTCATGAATTAGCTTTTCGTTTTCTTTCCTAATTCTTTCTACGTCACTTTTATCTTTTTTCGATTTTCTCAGTTAATTCTTTTAATCAATCATTTTAAGCTTTTAACATTTTGTCACGGTTTAAGATCTGGTTTTCAACATCTCTGACTCTTCCTGTCAGTTCTTCGGTCTTTTTACCGCTGAGGTAAGCAATTGTACTACAAACCTTGCAATCTTTCATGCAATTTTTGCAGTCGCTCTTAGTTTTAGCTTTCTTACCTGACTCATTGATTGCATCATTCTGACTGACCTTGCTTTTAGACTCAGTGCCAGAACCAGAAACTACCTCTAGCTCTTTCGCAGCAAACACTTTGTCAGCCATCTTCTTCAAATTTTCAGCAGTAAACTCTTGTGACGTGTCAATAATCCCGTCATCAATTTTCTTTGGCTGCTGCTCTTTCTCCTTTTCTTTTTCTTTTTCATCAGCTTCTCCTCCTCCCCACCACTCTCTCTGTCTGGCTTCTTCTTCGTCAGCAATTTGTTTGGTGACAGTTTCAACATCAACAATACTTGGATCAACAACTATGTTACCCTTAGGATCTAGGTAACATTCTTTATCAGCATCCCATCTCTTCGCCCTTTTTGCTTCTTTGTATGTCTGAGACATTCTAATCATTATGTTTTGGGCTTTCATTTTTCTGTTGATGTATTTCTCTTCTTCGTTTCTGCAATCTTTGAAAGGAACAATTTTTGTCACAAATGCATAGCCCACTGCATCCTCTTCTGGTAACAGTTCACTCCAATCGAAACCTTCGTCATCATGAATAACAGCAAGAGCTCTTGATTTTTCTTTGGGGTTATCTTCAAGCTGCTTCATTCTGGGAGGTTCAGATTTGTTCTGATGATAGATTGCTCTTTTGTAATAATCCTCTTTGAATGGATTTGCATTATCATCAGCAGGTGCGTTTCGACATTCACGTTTGAAATGTCCCTTTTGTTTACATCTGAAGCACGTGACCGTTGATTTATCAAAACCAAGTTTTGTGGAAGGTCCGCCAATCGAATGTCTGCTTGTAATCTCCATGAACCTTTGTGCTCGTCTGACTGCACTAGCCATACACCACCTGATATCTATCAACTCCATTTCTTCTAGGTCGATCTGATCATAGTCCTCCTTGGTGAGGTTAGTGTTTCCAATCTTGCCCGCAACAAGGCTCTCGTATGATTCTAGGACAGATGCTAAAAACACCATTTTCTGCTTTGCGGATTCCTCACTAAAATTTTGTGCATTCTTCAGATCCACAGCAATATTACATTGGAACAGATTCTTTGGAACTGATTGACTTGAAGTAGTTGATGATGAACCACTATGAAAACCACTGCTTGAACTTTCTTGATTTGATGTGTCAGAACTTTCAGCTGAGAAAGCTGTCTTAGGAGACACATTCTTCGGGATCATACTTCCTCGATAATACAGCTCCACATTCTGCTGATATGAGGAATGATTGACTTTGTTTGATTTCTTGATCTCCAGCTCATGACTCTCCAGTCTTTCGATTAACAGATTAACCGTCAGATCCTCCGACTTGATTGTATTCTTCAGCATCAAAGCAAAGTATTGCCAGTCTTTCTCATCCGGCAACGAATCAAACAGTTTGTCAACCGATTCTTCTCGAGAATAAATGATTCCGTGTCTAGCCAGCTCCATCTTCAGATGTCCAAATATTTCAATCATCTTAGATACAGATTCGTTTTTCAAACATCCAAACAAATAAAATTCTTTTCTTAACAACTTCTTTTTATTTTTAACTATCTCAGCACTACCCACACATTTCACTCTCAATTTCTCCCATAGATCTTTCGCATTTGTGTACTCAATCAACAATATTATGTCGTCTCTCACAGACTGATGAAGCATTGCAATGCACTTTTGTTCAGCAACATATCTATCTACATCCTCAGTATCTGTCATATTTTCATAATCCGATCTTCCCATACTGAAACCATTCTTCAACATCTTCCAACTTGGATATGCAAATGCTTTTAGCCATTCTTCAAACCTTTTAGCCCATCTAGTGTATTCTTCAATCGCCATCAGTTTGGGAGGTTTGTTGTACGTCCCATAAGCACTCTCCACACTCAAAGCACCAGAAAGAGTTTTCTTTGCACTCGGAGCATTCTCATTTGTGTTGTTTGATGTATCATCTCCGCTGTTTCCCGTGAAAGCAAAAGCTTCACTAAACAGATTCAGAAAATCATCCATCTTCAAGTATCTGAAACAATCAACAAACACTTGGAAAAATTTTTGGATTTTTTAAAGACAAATTCAAGCGAAATTAGTTCACGCGAAATCAGCTTTTCAAACGAAATAGTCCTGCTGAAGCGAAATAACCTGCAAACCAGTTTCAAACGAAATATCATTTCAAACGAAATATCATTTCAAACGAAATCAAGGTTTTCACACGAAATAGTGTTTTCAAACGAAATCACCAAGCGAAATCTAATTTCGTGCGGAATTAGCTTAGTTTCAAACGAAATCAAGTCAATTTGGGGTGAAATAGTAATTTCGTATGAAACCCACAAACGAAATCTGATTTCATGTGAAATCAAAGGCAATTTCAAACGAAATTAGTGATTTCGTGTGAAACAACAGTACTTTCAAACGAAATAAGTGATTTCGTGTGAAACAACAGTGACAATTTCGAGCGAAATTATGATGACATCATCATATCGGCCACCATTTTGTCAAATTGATCCGGATTTTGTTCGAATTTTGGTCCAATTCTTTCAAGGATTCATTAAAACAGTGTTTTACGTGATATATGTGAAATTCAGTCCATTTTGTCCGTTAAATCTCGTTTAATTTTGAAAAGAATGAGTAGAAGTGATGAAAACAAGCTGAATTGGTATAAACTCTTCTTCCTGTGCTCTGATACCACTTGTTGGATCGTCGTGTGACCCTAACGAGTCAATCGGAAGAGTTTATGATCCATATCAAAGGCGGAATCAGTGATATAGACATGTAACAGCTTGATTCTCCTTAATTATCCTTTTATTAATGATTTCAAAGCAATTCTGATCGTTTGACAAACTGGCAGCACCTCGACTCTGAAATCCCGAACGTTACAAATGAACCAACCACTCAGCTATTTATAGATGTGGTAATTTCGCATGAAAGTGGCACTGACCATTTCACACGAAATAGCAATGTCTAATTTCGTGTGAAATAGCTTAGTGCTATTTCATGCGAAATTACACACTTACACACAAACCCTAGTTTTTATCCTGCTGAGCACTGGTTTATCCTATCTAGACAAAAGACTCGATAAAGACGAAGTTAACAGACATTTGTGCACCAACACTTATGGAGGAAGAATGGTGGAGGTGTAGCGACGAAAGAGTTGAACGGAATTTGGTTAATGGTGGAAGTCGCCGGAGGCGGAAATTGGGGATGATTGACGCCTTTGAGCTCACCGGAGAAAGGGACTTTTGATTTGGGTTATGGCTGAATTTGTTGAAGAAAGAATCAAATCTGAACCTTTTTCGTTTCTGGTTTTTGATCTGAAATATTCAAGAGAAAGGGGTTTGGGAGAAGAGAAAGGGAAATTTTTTTTGCAGATATGGGGTAAAGAGGTGAGATAATCAAACACTCTTTTTATTACACTCCGCAGACATTTGGTCCAACTCTTCTCATGCAGACGTTTGCAGATGTGGTCTGCAGACTACAAACCTTTTGCATCTGAAAAAACAAACACCACCTTAATATGTTTACCTTTTGTTTACATTCATCTATATATAACTGTAGTTCAGTTAATAATGGATGGATGGGTTGCACATGATATTTTTTTAGGTAAAACAATGGATGACACCAAAGCGGTACCAATGTGATAAAGTACTGAAATACCGGTACCGTACCAAAACCGAATCTATAAATACGGTACGGTAATCGGTATCCACATTTCCTCAATTTTGGTAACGGTATTTACGGTATCGGTACCGATACGGTACCGTCGTACCGATCTCATCCCTTATCTGCTTGGTCATCGTTGTGGTTTCATACGAAAACTGGATATCCAGGTTCAAGCTGAACCGATTTGACCCAAAAACCAATTGAAGAAACAGTGATCTGAATGACCAGAATCAATCAGACCAGGGGTTTAGTCTCTGCATAAAAAGGGTTAATCCTCTCGTTGATTCGGGGGTTTTGATCGAGTTTCTTCTCCGGTGATCACTACAAAACAGAAAGCCGTTAGACTCGCCACAGGGAGAATGGGGGTTCTCTCCGTGGCCACCCTCCGGCATGAGAATAAGTACAGTGATCTCGATGAAGAAGAAGTAGTAAAAGTGAAGTGAAAGTAACTTGTGAAATCATACCTGCAATAGCTTATTTATAGCCGGTTTTTGGCGGGAAATTGGTGTGACGGAGGAAATAACGGAAAGCATTTTCTGTAAGCGGTTACATCTCCTTCCGTTAATCTTTTGCACACGAATCGTAGATCTTGATCAACGGTTGGGGAGTTGCCAGGTGGAAAGTGGGTTTGTGTAGACCCTTCTCCAAGTTGATGCCATCATCGTGATTTAGATGAGTATTATGGGAAGAATGTATTATTGGAAGATCGGATTATGAAAATATGACAGATACTGAGGATGTAGATAGATATGTTGCTGAACAAAAGTGCATTGCATTGCTTCATCAGTCTGTGAGAGACGACATAATATCGTTGATTGAGTACACAAATGCGAAAGATCTATGGGAGAAATTGAGAGTGAAATGTGTGGGTAGTGCTGAGATAGTTAAAAACAAAAAGAAGTTGTTAAGAAAAGAATTTGATTTGTTTGGATGTTTGAAAAACGAATCTGTATCTAAGATGTTTGAAAGATTTGGACATCTGAAGATGGAGCTGGCTAGACACGGAATCATTTATTCTCGAGAAGAATTGGTTGACAAACTGTTTGATTCATTGCTGGATGAGAAAGACTGGCAATACTTTGCTTTGATGCTGAAGAATACAATCAAGTCGGAGGATCTGACGGTTGATCTGTTAATCGAAAGACTGGAGAGTCATGAGCTGGAGATCAAGAAATCAAACAAAGTCAATCATTCCTCATATCAGCAGAATGTGGAGCAGTATTATCGAGGAAGTATGATCCCGAAGAATGTTTAATTAGTGGAAAGTGGCGCGACGCGAAGGCGGTGGCGGGCCGCGACGGCCAATGCTCTTCTCCGCCGCGCGGCGCGACCGTCTAGAAACGTGAAATTTCCTTGTTTTTGATATGTTTAAGCACAAAACTTGTTTATACTTGATTTTTAAAGTGTCAAAACTAATTATTCTCATGGTTTTGACCGTAGGTGATGGCGGACCTAATCCGGATGGCGATCAAGTAGTTATCAAGAACCGAACGCACTAAACAAAGCTTCCGCACTTGATCCATTTTGTTTTAAGTAATATGTAAACACTTGAAGTCATGTTTTGAATGTTTAATTAGTAGGATGATAACTTGAATATTATGATGACGTATGGTCTTAAAGTCAAGAAAATTTTCTGTAAACTCGAAAATTTTGTACTAAATGCATGTTAAATATTAAGAATTCCGTTATTTTAAGTTGGGTCTTACAATTCCATCACTAGTGATGGATTTTAGTGGAAACTAAAAAAGTGCCACGCGCGCGTTGCGCTGCGGGCAACAAAGGAAGAAACATGGCCAGGACGCATTGTGTGAAAAGGTTGAGACGAATCATATCAAGAGTTGCCTCGAATGATCATCTAAACAAATGCTGTGAGTGCTGGTGCTGGCATATAACGGCCAGTTTAGTCTGGCGGAGTGGTGGTGGAGTGTTTGGTATTTCTATTTGTGTTTTGTCTAGCATCTGAGCTTCTCTCAATATCCCTTCGTGAAGGGCAGAAATAATAACGCCTTAGAGTTAGCTGACAATAAAGAAAGACGTTCGGTGGCTTCAAAGTGACAATAAAGAAAGACGCTCAGTGACCTCAACCAAAAGGCAAACAAACAAAGAACCAAATACACCTACATCTGAGCAACAAAATGCCACATATGGTGTTTAACCTTGAGTCTTGCCACCACTATTACAACAATGGATTTCATATCATCCAACTGACCAACACAATTCGCAACGATAGCAAATCTTTGTCTATACATAAGCCTAAAAAAGTAGCCGAGCTTAAAGAAGAAACAACTTTGGATAGGATTTTAATCGTTGATAGTAAGGCTTTTTAACATAGCTTTCAACATAAGAAATAAGAAAATCCAAAATCCTAACTCAAACTTGATACAAAATAAAAACTCAAAAATAAAAGCTAAAAACAAAATCAGAATATAAAGCGAAAACTTAGGCTCAGACTGCCAGAAAAACGTAGCGGCAAAGGGGTTGCAGGTTTAAACCTACCATCCATGCCATTGCAACTTTCATGATTGTTCAAATAAAATTTTCCATTCATCATAGCCAGATTCATCTACACCAAAAAGACAACTTGACCGGTACCTCAACATCATCAATCACAAAGCAATGAGCAAAAACGATAACTGTAACACCTCGAAAATTCATGTCCTATAAGGTATTGACACGTGTCATAATCTTGAACGTGAGAAAGAATACTTTAGAGGGACTAAAGTTGACAAACATAGAAAGTATGTGAAAATAAGGGTTCAAAATGTCAACAATGGATAAATATACTTTACAATAACCCTACATGATGTTTATACCCTTAGACGGATAAATCATGGATCATACGAAGCTAAAAGTGAGAGATTTCAAACCACAAGGGTTAAATGTGTCAACATGCTTAAGTTATACCTCTGGGTGACCTTTTAGCAAACCCGAAGCTTTGTAACGGTTAATTATGCTCACTAGAATGCACGATTAAAATTTCATAAAGTTTCGTTATCGTATGAGAAAGTTATGATCAAATTCGTGTACGAGGGGTTAAAGCGTCAACGGTGAAAGTTATGACTTTTCGGGTTAACCGGAAGTGTCCAGTGACTTGGCAAAGTGAGTATAAGTCATAAAGCCCTTGTATATAAATAATAAGGGGTCAAAATGCAAGAAATAAGCTTAGTTGACCTTTCGGAGTACCAAGAGCCAGGGATGCAAACTGAAAAATGGAAGAATTGCCCCTGAGGAGGGCTAGGGCACCGCTACAATGGGAGCGTAACGGTGCGCTACCAGTCACCCAGCGACCAGAAACTTGCTGTAGCCTGTTTTTCGCGATTGTGACCTATTTGGCCGGTTTTTCTCACAAGTGGACGACCCTTAGACTTCCCTAGGCACTAGTAACAAGTGTTGGATGGTTGTGGTTGATCATAGACTTTGTTGTCAACATGTTATGGTGTTTAGAACTTGTATAAAAGGCCATTAGTTGCAACACAACTCTTCACACTTCTCCTGCATTCTTGGATCATATTTGGAGCTCTCAAGCAGGTCCATTTGATCTTAAGTCGTGCATAGGACTCTTGTAAGTCTTCTAGTTCTTCTTTGTTTGAGTTTAGCTTGGTTAATTAGCTAAAAGTCAAACCGTCGTAATTACGGTTTGACTTCGAGATTAGTCAATAATGGCTCAGTCATATCTCGAATTAAAAGTAGTTATAGGTTGGTATTTATGTGGGTAATAAAACCCCAAAAGGGTTTCCCCTGATCACCACCCTAATCAGGTCAAATGTCGGGTCAAACATAGGATTAAAAAGTCAACATAATGCTTAAAATGTCATTTATGCATAATTAGCTAACTAGAACGTATATAACCTGTTTGATCATTGCTATAACTTAGTAATAAGTGTAAGAACATGTCCAAACATGTTCAACCCGACTATTTCCTGTTTAGACCCGGTTCGGAACCGAAAGTCACATA
This sequence comes from Helianthus tuberosus, assembly GCA_030545235.1. Taxonomy (NCBI): domain Eukaryota; kingdom Viridiplantae; phylum Streptophyta; class Magnoliopsida; order Asterales; family Asteraceae; genus Helianthus; species Helianthus tuberosus. Next base: position 65,257 of record JARYGA010021659.1, read on the forward strand.
GTTTGACTTTCACTTTGACTTTCAGTTCTGACCCGCTTTAGTATGATTTGGAAATGTCTTAGAGCTTCCTTAGGACCAGGCTACATGTTAGCATAACCCTCTGTGGTTGGTTCATTGATTGACCCATTCGTTTACGCGTTCCCATAAATTGCTCATATGTTGACCATTATGCCCTTTACACCTTAAAACGAGAATTATGAAAATGTAAAAGTGTAGAAACCTTAGTTACTTATATATAAACTTGTATGCGAAGTTTGACATCAGTTTGACTTATAGATTAAGAGTTATGCTCAATATCGCAAATTTAAAGCTTTATGTTAATAAAATGGCGTAATTAGCGTATAGCCTAGTTAAGCCTACTTTTTGGTATCAAACTTAATACCCACTGATGTAATATATTATTTTGGGATTTTTAAAGATTTTTAATTAATTTTAGGATGAGCATAACTAGTAGTCGTAGGTGTTGGATCGTGTACGTGACCCTGAAAGTCAGTTAAGGACGTTCATCTTCATGTGTAAAGGCGGAATCAATGCACATAAAGTCCAAAACAGCTCTAATCCTTTTAACTTTTCTTTTCTGATTAATATACGTGCTTGTACAATGATATCTGATACAAATCCGGCAGCACCTCCTTACTGTTCCGTACCGTTCCGTTTGAAATATGACACTACACATCCCTATTTATAGACTTTGACCCTTCCGTTTGAAACTTAACAGAAAGTTCAAACGGAACCCTATGTTTCAAACTTTGAGTTCAAACGGAACCCTTATGTTCAAACGGAACCCTCTATAAACTAACTGTTTTCAAACGGAACCCTTCTAAACACATTCTAAACTTAAAACTAAACTCTATGTTGACCCATATTGACCTAAGACTTAATGTAGACGAAGTCAACAGACATTCCGTGCACTAACAGTAGGCTTAATCCGGTAATTGTCGGTTTTGCCCTTACGGGCCATAAAATGAGTTTTACTTATCTAAACAACTCCAAACCTTTTGCTACTGATCACATATGATAAATAAATTATTTTAAGCCCTCTGGAAATATAAAAATATCAGATTTAAGTATCAAACCCGGAAATGGTCTTTAATCGCCTTAATTAGCGTTTTTAACGCATAATATGTTTTTAAAATCATATTGGACATACCCGGGTTGATACCTACTGATATTTGAGGCAAATTAAGATGTTTTAACGGTAAGAAAAGGTTGATAAACTCAGACTCCAGTTTTGAGCTTTTCAGCTTATGTGAAATTACCAAAATGCCCCTACGGCGCATCGCTTGGTTATAATCTATAAATTTCACATATATACTTTACCCTACTGTTATAACTTAGAAAATTGAGTATGTTTGCTGTTTACATCAGACCTATAACTCAGTTAAACATCTAAACTCTTTTACAAACTTTAAAATGACCAAACTATCCCTATGGGGCATAGTTTGTGTTTAAATTCGTTCCGGGCATAATGAAAGACATCTTACTGATGTCACAACATATTTGAGGCATAATTAACTTAGGAAACCTGTTTAGGACACATATGGTTACCCGTTACGCCTCTGGCGCGTTCGGTTCGGTTTATGTAACTAGTTTGCATAAATTAGCCGAAACGGGTCAAACCTTATCCTTTTTATCTTAAAATCCAGAATGTGTTTAGTTTACCCATTTTATACAAGTCTTCAAACTTGTCAGGTCTAAATCACATTCTATTCCGGTCTTCGCTTAATCATGCGTCTGAACCGTAAACCTTCCTTAAAACTGACCGGTCTAAGTTACGACTTAAATAAGACCCGTTAGGAATCTAATAGGTTAATAAAACCTTCGTTCCAGATTAAGAGCCCCAGTAGAAGTACTTGTGCTTGCTGATTAGAATATACGGCTGAGTATAAGTTGCATTGCTAGCTCAGGTAAATACTTTTAACTTATTTTCCCTTATACGGGCTTGGGATACGGTATTATAAAAATACCGCTTGGTCGGGTGTAGAAACCTTTTAATCGGAGATGATTAAATTGCATAATCCCGTTTTAATCTGTATTGATTGATAACAAATAACATTGGGGGTTAATGACCGTGTCCTGGATATCCTTGGCTCATTTTAAAAAGTGAATGGCCACGACGTAAGCACAAGGTGTAGGCAAAACACCTCCTGTTGCATATGTATAACGTATACTCACTCGTAAGGGTATCTTCTTGTGAGATTATATTTGTGGTGTGTCGATTAATCTTGTCCGGCTTGTATTGTATAATCACCGGCCCTAAATGTTGGACAACCATGTAAATCGGATACAAGATTTTTATTAATAAAATTGTCCCAAGTATAAAAGATTAATTTTGCCTCTGTGCATTTTAATCAATGTGTCAAGATATTTTGTGCCGTTTGCACTCGAATCACTTTTCAAACTCTTTTTCCAAAATGAGTCAGATAATTGTATTTACCAGTGTAAACTGACGTATTTTCCAAAAGGTTAAGTGACAGGTACTATGCGTAATTGGCTGGGAGCTCAGGGCGTCACTAGGGAATCTTGCAAGTTCTAGATGCCTAAGTCTGTTGAACAGTTTTCTTTTATTGATCCGCCTGTGGATCCTTTACCTTCCGTTGTAATACTTTGACATTACTTATATTCGGAATGTAATATATTTATCTTTTGCTTCCGCTGTGCATTATTATATTGTGTTGTTTGACTATTATGTTGCCAACCACGTCACGATACTCCCCCACCGGGCCCACCGGTGACACGTGAAAAAACGGGGTGTGACAACAACACCAAATCAATACTGGCATTGTACAGTGTAATCATGTTGTTGCTTCAATGTATGCCTTCGGCTTTTAATACAAAATTATATAGCCACATCAAAGCCACTGGTGGTGGCAAAGGAAAAGCCGTAGAAACAGCCAACAACAACAATACCGGTGGCGGTGACGACAAATCCACCTGAAAAGTCACCCGCAAATCCACAAACAAAGAAATGGGTTTTAAAACCCATAGGTTGGTACAACCCATACAACTATGGGCACAACCCTCACATACTCATAACACATACAACCCATCATGTCCAAACAATGTCACTGGAAACTCTTAAAATGATTAAAATTAAAACTAATTTGAGATGTAACATATTTTAAAAGGTCTTTCAAATGTTTTTGTAGTTGCATCTTCAAGTTTTATCAAATCATATGTTTATTAGGCATAATTTTTATTCTGTTTTATCTTTCAAAATTTAGGTCCTTAAATATTGGTTTCCTATGCATCTCTGTAACAAATTATTTTAAAAATTTTCTTCTCTTTTTACCTCTTTACCCTCTAAAGGGGTATGGTCCCAAAAACCCTGCGCAGGCGCATAGGACCATACCATGATTATATTTCAAGAACATCTTAAGCAGGCCTTGCGCGCCCTACGCAGCTGGTCTATATAAAATTTGGAAAGTTCAATCCTTTATGACCATGCGCCGGAGATGGGAAAGAGCAAAGATTCATTTAACACCCTTGCGCGGGCCCGCGCAAGGATACAGTTAAGCTTGAAGATTTGACAATTAGACAAGTCCCAAACATGTCCGCACATATGAAGAAACAAGGACTTGAACAAAAGAAATATTTTCTATTATAACAAACTGGACACATGGCAACTGATCAAAGGCTCACAGTTGTAGATCTTCTAGAAGCTTTAAAAGATCATCGTGCATGGCCACATTCAGTTGTAACCAAATATGACGTGGCAACATCTAATTCATCCATTTAAATTCACGATGATGGCATGATTTACATATAGATCTAGATCAGGTCACTTTCCACGTGGCATCTCCCTAGCCGTTGATCAAACTCACGATCAGTGTTCATAGATGGGAAGGTAACCATAAACGGAAAAGAAGATTCCGTTAAACCTCTCTGTTATATTTTGAGCGCCAAACCCTCCACTATAAATAGGAGAATTCAGGTACAAATCCAATCATTCACTTTCACTTACTTTCACTCTTACTACTTCATCTTCTTCAGATCAATATACTTATTCTCACGCTGGAGTGTGGTTACGGAGAGAACCCCCATTCTCCCTGTGGCGACGCCAACGGCGTTTCTGTTTTACAGCGTTTCCGGTGAAGTAGCATCCAGTAGTCATCGGCGAGAGGATTAACCCTTTTATGCAGAAACCCTACCCCCAGATCTGAACTGATTCCGGTCATTTAGATATGGTGTTTCTTCATTGGCACCCATCGAATACTTCTTTATGTTTTCATCTTCTCATTCGATTTCTCTCCCTCTCTTCTGTTTCCATGGCAGAAGGTCCGTCAGATCAACCACCAGGTCCTCGATCTGAGAACAGAGGCAATTTTGCTTATGCTTCTCGCATCGACGGAATCGTGGAAGAAGCGTCCGATGATAATGATGTCCATCATGATGCAAATCATGTGAATGATCCTGTCATTCCAGGAGTTCAGTCAGAAATTCCGATCAGTTCAATACTACCTTATGGCGAAACTCCGATCTTCTGGTATGTTAAATCTTAGGGTGCTTTGAATGCCGTTTATGCACAACTTTGTGCACAAACAGCAAGAGCAACACCCTAGGTACAAAAACCCGCAGCTCAGGTGCGAGCCCCAACCGCACCTTGAGTATTACATTAGGATTCACCATCATATATGTCGATCAGAGATACGAAAGTTTATTCTCAGCCAAAGCCTAAATATGAGTCCCATCATTCCGGCACTAGGGGTCGGGATTATCGGGAGGAACAACACTCTCAAAAACGTGCATCTATACATTCACGACTATGCCCGCGTATGTCGCAAAAGCGGGACACCCAGTGCGATGAATATGATAAGATATATAACGAAGGCGATAGCACGATTGTTTTTAATCGATTGCAAAAGGATCATGCTGATTACAAACCGAAGATACGTGCGGAGTACAACTCAAAAGCTGAGCATAATTACAAATTGATCTACCGACCAGCTGAAGCAGCAGAGAATTCTAAGTTTGTCAGGGAAATCGCATTGGCTCCTCTTGAACGTGCAAAGCTGCCATCCAACGTAGGGAAGTTTAACGGATTGACTGATCCTGACGATCATATGCGCTTGTTCACCAGCGCAGGACTTATCGGTGGATGGATGTTACCTATGTGGTGTCACCTGTTTGTTCAAACCCTCACGGGTGCTGAGTGCGACAACTTGCCAACAAGTAAACTGACTTCCTGGAATGATCTTAAGGAAAAATTCTTAATTCATTTTAGTCAGCAACGACGTTCTATCAGAGACTCCGCAGATGTCATGAACATCTGGCAGAGAGATAATGAAAGTCAGGAGGATTTCATTACGCGATATAACAAGGAGGTACTTGAAATTGGTGATGTGTGGGGTGGTTGCAAAAATTATGAGCGTAAGATATTATTGGTCTGGCATGCACTTGGATGCTGTCGAAACTCTACGCAAATGCGCATCATGCCAGCGTCATGCTCCAAAGACCCTGCGCCCAAAAAAATCCTTTGATCCCAGTAACGACAGCATGCTTTCCAACATTGGGCAATTGATTTGGTAGGTCATTTTCCTTATGCACCCGACGCTGTGGAATTCATTATAGTTGGTGTGGATTACTTTACCAAGTGGGTAGAGGCGAAACCCCTGGCTTCAACCACTGCAATGGTTATCCGGAAGTTTATTTGGGAGCATATTATCTGTCGGTTTGGCCTGCCACTACGCATCATCACAGATAATGGTACCAATTTTGCATCTGAAGGCTTATAGAAATGGATGGAAGAGATGAGCATAGAGCACACTTTTACCTCTGTGGCGCATCCACAAGCAAACGACCAAGTTAAAAGCATCAATAAGCAGATTGTTGATGGAATCAAGGCAAGTTAGGAACAGCGCGAAGAGGCTGGGTGGATGAGTTGCCTAGTATCCTTTGGGCTCATCGCACCATGCCAAAAACCAGCACGGGTGAAACTCCATTTAGTCTTGTGTATGGAACAGAAGCTGTCATTCCCGTTGAAATTGGACTTCCTTCACCACGCATGCTGGCCATGGAAAAAACACAACAACCAGCAAGAACGAAGGCTTGACTTGGATCTCTTAGAAGAAAGACGAGAAAATGCCACTATAAACGAGGCCAAGTACAAGATAAAGTTAGAAAAGTATTATAATGCGCGGGTCCGCATATGCACTTTCCTACTTGGGGATTTTGTGTTAAGAGATAACGAAGCTTCAAATGCTGAACGTCCTGGAAAGCTTGCACACAAATGGGAAGGGTCGTATTTGATCAACGAGGTCCTTGGGAAGGGAGCTTATACGCTACGCAGGATAGGTGGAACAGATGTCCCGCGGACATGGAACGCGCAGCAGCTGCGCAGATGCTACATGTAATCTTAACATACTTTATACTTGACAGGCTTCATGCGCCTCACGTATAGTACGAGGATTGTTACTTACATACGCAGCAACATTAATTATCTTATTTATCCTAAGTGTAATCTTAACAGCTTTGTACTTCTCGGCCTCTGCGCCCTATCAATATTAATACAAAGTCTGTTACTTACATTATGCCTCTTTTATGCTTTGTTACAAATGCATGCAATTTCTTTTGGTAAGCACAAAAACACTATGGTAACTTTAATACAAGTCTCAGGAACAGCCTGCAGTCACAAGTTACTGTGCCAGGCCCAGTCCTATGTTCACGCATGAGCTTTATACCATCTTTATTTGTCTCACCTAAGCAAAATAATTGTACTCATGCAAATATTGTAACCAAAACATACGTTATATATATCAACAAAAGGTCACATGCGCACAAGCGCATTAACAAGTTATTACAAGAAAGGGAGTTAACATCCCAGCAAGTTTGATTACAAATGTAACTTTCGCATGTTGCAACTACCTAATCTAGGTCTTCATCACTTGAAGTCTCCGCTTCATCGGGAAAGACTTCCTTCAATTGGTACACGAAGTTCTCGTGCTGAAGCACATTGGTCACCAAGTCCATCACCGGGAGGCGGTTATTATATTCTTCCTTAGCAGCAGCAAAGGCAGCATTAGTATCAACCCCATGGTGGCAGACCGGCTGGTATCCCAGTTAACTTTCAACGCGTTTGTGACATGCTGAGAACATTTTGCATAACTTGCGCATAACCATCATGTCGCGCAGTCACCATCAACTTAGCAACAGATTCATAACTCTGTAGAGTTCAGAATCGAGTTCGCAACCTGCGTAGGCAGAATCATAAGATAAGTTTACGTACAAACTTGTTCAAAATAATACAAAGGGTTAGAGATACTTACATTTATGATCCCATGGTGCTGCATCCATAACATATTATTTGTTAATGGCTCAATCAAGCTCTCCGCCGTCACCCTGGCTGTTTCAGAGCTTTCAATCTTCTCTTCGGTCTCGGAGAGGCAGCGCGCTGCTTCATTTTTCTCAACTAGAGCAAGTTGCAAATCTTTCTTTGCAGAGTCAAGTTCTGTTTTTATTTGTTCCTGATCAACTAATAAAGAGGTATGTTGGACCCAGTATGGTCTGAACAACTTCTTTTCACGTAATATGGCAAGTGATTTCAGTAGATGTGAAAAAGATGTGCGGAAATGGAAATCAGACTTTCAGAAACAAGACCTACAGAATTATCACGTTTATATCACTTTGAAACAAAATGGTTTACAAGGTGATTGTAAGATTATTATCTAATACAAAAGAATCTTGAATTCTGTGGGTGAGAGGGCAATGGAGTTTTGTAGTATTTGTGAATGCTAAGCTTCAAACTCAATTGACTTCTGCTGGTTGAGCCTTCTATTTATAGAAGGCTGGGTGCATGAATAAACAATAGTTTATTCATGCAATAAGTCCTGCAAAAAGTAGCCATTTGACATATTCATTGAATCCAACGTTCAAGTTGCCTTTTTCATCATGATATCCAATAATGTCAACTTGCTTCGGTAAGTGTGGCAGGATAGAGCTGATTTCAGACAAGTGGGGTATTCATCAGAATTTCTGATAAACCACTTCATCAGAAATTCTGGTGAACAAATCATCAGAAAATCCTGATGATCAGAATCGTCAAAAACTGATGATATTTCTAATATCATCAGATCCATCAGAAATGACCTTCTCTGATAATCCAATTCAGCTCTTGATCAACTTGTGATTCCTTGAAGTAGATGCTGTGCATTTCAGTTGTCCTATCCGATCTTCTTCTTCTTCTTGTGATCTTCAGGACTGTTATCTCTTTATAGATCCAGTTGATTGTGATTTTCTTCAATACTTACAAATAAAGTTTCCTAACAGTTCCCCCCTAAGTATTGTAAGAAAATGAACTATCTCTATATCTAACATAAACAACTTTCAACTGCTTCTTGTAAGAAAAATTCAAAACAACTAAGTTCAGAAACATAGAATATAGTCAAACCAACCATTGTCCAAATCAGACAAAGATAAAATATTGTTCAAAAACAGAAATTTAATCTCATCAATTCATTAATTGATCTTCACTCCACTTCTGTATTTGTCTCCTGGTTTCAGCCCTTTCTTGTGATCAATTGCCTTTTGAGTTTCCTTGTACATCTCTTTGTACCATCCTCTTGACTCCATCCAGTTTTCAATACATTCTTCAATTGTTTTTCTCAGTTGTTCATTGTTCTTTCCCTTCTGCTTGAGCTGCTCTTGTTTTTCATTCAAGCAGTTCCATATATATTTCAGAGTTTGATTTGAATACCTGCATATTTTACTGATTCTGAATAGAGCTTTCTCATCATTAGCATCTTTGAAGACTACACACATTTCTGGTTTGTCAAAGATTGCTCCAGTTCTCACAAGTTTAGAAGGAATTTCAGCTGGAATTCTGGTGTTGGGAGGAGGTATTAATACCTTGTTGCTGTACTCAAAATTGATAGACAGATCAAAGTCTGCCAGTGCAGCCCTTTTGTATAACTTTGCTCCTGCACTTTTGAGGCTGTCAAGGGCTCTTCTGATCACAACTAAACCACTTTTCTCTCTATCAATGATATTCTTCATTTTGACTATGCCCATTGGGTGAATATCATCAGCCAGATTTGCATCAGTAACCTTTTGTTCACTGTTATCTTTTCTGATCAAAATATACTTGTTTTGTCCCTCATTACCTAAGATGCCTCCTCTAGTGGTCAAAGTATCGATTTTTTCAATAGATACTATTGGATTGGTCATGTGTTTGTGCAGAATTTCCCAGCCTCCATTGTTTCTGATTTCAACAATTCTTTTACTCAATGGAGAGAGTGGTCTCTTTGGGTTGTCTTCTGGACCTTTCCAATAGTAATGCTTTAGATGTTCTTCAGGGTACATTATAGTGTGTAAATCACCTTTCAGCACATCCATTTCTTTGATATTCCCCTCTGAATCTTCTATCATTTCTTTTCTTGGCCTTTTTGAGGAAGTCACTTCATGTTCCATTCTTCTCTTTTCTTTTGTATCCATCTTTATGCTGAACTCTGTTTCTCCTGTGATGGTTGTAGAAGATGACTGAACTGGAACATGTTCTTTCTGCTGGACCCTTGATGTGCCTGGCTTTGGGACGTTTGGTGGAGGACCCATGAGTAACTTTTGTTTATCTGGAGGTGGACCCATGGGTTGCTTCTGTTTTTGAGTTGTTGAAGTTTCTGTTTGTTTGGTTTGATCTTGTTGAATGGTTTCTAGTTGTTGTTGAGGAGTTTCTGATCCTCTTGCTTGTCTTTCTTGTGGAATTGGGGCTTTCAGTTCATGAAGATCAACTTTTGATAATCTAGCAACATTATACTCAATCTCTCTACTAACAAATGAACATTAGTGAGAATTTGAGTATTTGTTTCTCCTTGTTTCTTCATTTTCTGAAACTCCTGGTTTTCTTGATTTCTTTGTGTAGTAAATTCCATCAACAGCTTCTCAAAAGCCTCAGCCATGCTGCTGTTGTTGGCTCTGAGGAACTGTATTTCTTCAAGAATCTTTCCTGAACTTGAGCTTTCTCCTGCAGTTGCAACCTCAGCCATCTTTTTCTTGATATCATGCAGTTCCTTGAGAGCCTTCTCGAATTCTGATGAGATCTCTCTGTTTTCTGATGACTTTTGCAGTTTGTTGAGGGATGCAGCATTGTCTTCTGTTTGCTTCTGCACAGCTTTTACAGTTTCTGATAAAACTTTGATATCTGACTTTTGATTTCTGATTTCTTCCAGTATCAGATCAAGTTTTCCTTTTGTGGCTATTTTCTCAGTAGCAGTTGTATCTTCAAGTTTCTTGTGAAGTTGTTTAGGGGACATAGATTGATGTCCTTGGTAAATAGGAGAAACAACAGATGTTCCCCTTCTAACACCAGCAGAAAACACATTCTCTGTTGTTTTGAGGTTAAGAGGGTTGGAAAATTCCAAATTCTCTGTCTCCTCACCAGAGAATTGAAGCACATTCAAGTTCTTGTTTTCCTCACATCCTTGAACCTTTTCAGGTTCTCCATAAGTTGTTGAGAAACTCTTAGTTTTCTCATCCAGGTTTCCTTGATCAGTAGACTAATCTCCACCTGTTGCCACCACATTTTCCTCCTCAGAATCTGATTCAGAAAATGGGTCCTTGGTTTCACTCACATTTTGTTTTGCAGAAATAGTGCCTCTACGTAAGATTTCATGTTTTCCTTGAATTGATTCATCAGAATCACTCTCAGAAAAATGAAATAAGTTTAGTTTGGAGTGTTGTGCACCTGTTTCTCCCATATGTGAGATTTCAGCATGATGTTCTTCTGCCACAGGACTCATATTCACATCTTCATCAGCTGGATGAGGATCAGATTCACCCTGCTGTTCCATTCTTGGTGTGCTTGACTCTTGTGCATCATGCTCCATGGGGGACACACTTTCAAAAACTTTTTTGTTTTCTGGCCTTTTGTTCAACATCTTCAGATATTCTGCTCTGTATAGTGAATCTTCTGGTATCAGATTCATCACCTTTTCTGATAAAACAGGCACATCATAATCTGGCTTCCAAGATCCTACAGCAGTCCAAGGTCTCATAATTTCTGTTCTCCACATATTTTCTAATGCTGGAATTTCTAGGTTCCTTTCAGAAAAAGCATCAGAAATTATGATTGACAGAAATCTGGGAAATGGTAGATGTGAATCTATCCTTCCAGCGTTAGTCAGAATTGATCTTCTGATCAAAATAAATATTTCTGTTCCAAAATCAATGTTCAACCCACTAATGAGACTGAACATGATTGTTAGAATATTCTTATTTATCTGATCTGTACCTCCAATCTTTGATGATAGACACTTGTTCAGAATTTCCATTAAAACTTGCCAGAAGCAGGTAGCTTGTTTCTCTTGAATTCATTGATTTTTGAAATCTTTGTCTTGTAACCCATTACAGCATCAAGTTGTGAGAACATATCTTCTTTTGTTGGTGCTTCTTCATAGCTTTGGTTTAAGGGTAGCTCCAAACATTCCCTTATTTTCTCCGGTGAGATTGTAATAAAGATATTTCCCCACACATGTGCTGTTAGCTCGAGTTGATTTGAGACTTTGAGAGTTTTTACAACTTGTTGTATGAGTTCTTCTGGTACCTCTCTGGTCTTTGTGAGAGCTTAAGCTATAGGGCATCTGGTTAGAAATTCAATGAGAATTTGACACTTTATATCATACTCTTCAATGTTATCATTCATTGCTTCATTGTTGCTCTTTAATGGAAGAAATTCAGCTTCAGTGATGAAGGGAACAGAGTGTTCAATTGGTGGTATGTTGATGTTGATAGCTGCCATTGAGAATTTGGGTTTTTGTTTCGGAAAAGGGTTTTAGGGTTTTGAATTTGAAGGTCGAAGATGGAAGTCTCTGTTTTTGAATGAGGTATTTATAGTGTATAGAGACAGAGATTTTTGAGTGTTTTTCGTGGGTTGTTTGTATTCAAGGTGGTTAATGACACCTTAATGATGTTTTAATCCTTTAAGGAAACAACCGTTTTTGAAAAAACCTTTGGTTTATCTCTAATTTAATGTAAATCCTTTAAAGAGACTTAGAGATTCCAATGATTTTGCGGATAAACACTAATGTCCAACTTGCACCTTTTCTCCATATGGGACCCTTTTTGTTTCAAAAAAGGTCCAATAGAAACCTTTTCTGAGTTTGTGTATCTTCCCAGGTTTTCCTCTTGATGATATATATTAGAAAATTTTGAATAAAACTTTTGAGAGTTGTATTTTCTTCATATATCATCAGAATGCATTTGATTCATTTACAGAGGATGAATCATCAGATTTTTTTTAGATGAGAGGGAATAAGTAGAGTTCCGAGATTTTTACTTACATTGTTGTTCTGCAGTTCTGAACTCTACACCTTTGTTCTGATATACAGGAAGTATTTTTCATACAGGTTGTTCCAGTCCTCGGAAAAAAATATTTTGAAAGAAACTTATCTCAAAAAAAAATTAGATGGCCATAAGTTTCTTTAAATCTGATTATAGGCAATGTTTTTCTGATGATTCGTCAGACTTCCTGGTTTTCAAGAGATTTTTCTGATAAAAATTTTATTTTCTGATCTGTCAACAGATTTTCTGGTGAATGAACCGATTCTGATGGCTTGATGGGTTCTTTGAATAGTTACCAGATTTTCTTAGTGATATTCAGATTTTCTGAGTATCACTAAATCCTGTTAGATTTCATTTGAATTTCACAAGATTTTCCTTGTTTTTATCAGACATGTTCGTTTTAGTTCCCCCTAGATCTATTGACATGTTTTTGTTGTAAAAAGAATTGAGTAAAAAGAAATTAAAGCAAACTTGATATATAAAGAAAAACATTAAACACACGACAAAAAAAAAGCAACAACTACTCCTCCTCCTCCAACACGTTGTACATGCACTTCACATATAACCAAAGACTGGTTATTCGACCGGTGTGATTCGTTGATGGCACCAGGGTGGGCTCACCTATGTTTTCTTGAAGTACCAGCTCGGCCCTTGGATAGCAGCTTCTCACTCCTCCGAAGTCCAGCTGACTGGTGATCACCTTGGTTACGAATCGAGGGTAGATCAGAAAAGGTTGACGGTCGTGGATGTTTGCTACTAGGTCTCTCATGAGAAACTTAGCATAGTTGTAAGGTTTTTTCCTGTACAACAGCATGAACCACTTCCATCATCCTATTGGACAGCTCGTTGAAGTGTCCAATCTTCTTGGAGAAGCAGACACTTAGCTGTGTTACCAAAAACTGGAAAAGTGGTATAAACCCAGATTTGCTAACCGCCCTTGATGAGTTGTATGTATGATAGCCCATTTCAGTCAAGGTCTGTTGCACATCTTCCTTATCCAGGAATTTGATTTCATGATCATTACCTAGTCTGAGGACATTTCTGATTGTTTCCTCTTTTAGGGTAATTCTGACCCCCATAACCTCACTCTCTATCCACATGGAAGTACCACTAAAGATGATTTCAGAGTTCCACCAGAACTCTTGAAGAAGTTTTGGATAAATGGGGACATGTGATGATACAGGAAAGCCCAAAAGACTTCACATGATCATATTGTACACAAACCTGCAGTCCTCCCATGCAGGTCCTTCCAAGTTGGATCTTAATCTAAGATTATGAAGTCTGTGAAATGGGAGAGGGAATTGAGTTGCTTTCATCAATTTTGGGCGACCCATTTTAAGATAAGAAGATTCCGTCGAAGGGCTTTTGAAGAGATGATTTTGGTGTGAAGCAAGTTCTTTTCAGGTTGTTAATATTTATAGATGAAAGTGCTAGTTCCTCATAAATGATATTAATAGCCAACTTTTTTTTATTTTCATCTCTTCAATTAAGACGATATATGTTGCAGTGAATGTGACAGTCTACTAAGCCCCATGTGTGAGCAAGCATTTAATAACTAGGCGGCTACTTTCATAGCTCCTAATCATTTTAGTGCCTACGTGTCACTTAAGTTTCTTATGAAAAAATAACGTTGCATGCATTGGCAGTAAAAATAAAATCCAATAATCTGAAAAAAAAATCTAGAGACGGTTGATTTTCTTAGCTATATAGAATTTTATCTTTATGCATGTTACTTTTCCCCCTTTTTGTTTTTTTCTTTTAATTAATAAAAGAAAATACAAAAACAAATTATGCACATATATAAATATATACAATGTGTGGAATATGCATGAAGATGGAAGTTTATGATGATTACAAATTATTCTGATGTTTCAACATGGTTTCTGATTTTATATCAGAACTTCTGGTGATTTCACCAGATATTCTGATATTTCTTCAGATTATATGATAAATCATCATTTATTGATGATTCATCAGATTTTCTGATGTTCCATCAGATTGATGGATTGCTTTGTCAGAAACCAGTTGATTTGTTCTTTGAATATTAGAACTTTGATGTTCATCAATTTGGTTTTCAATTTGTGTCCTTGTGTTTTCTGAAAAATTTTCATCATTTAAATTAACCATGTTAAGTTTGCTGATCAAAAAATTGTGTCTCTTTTCATCAAGAGGTTTTGTAAAGATATCAGCAATTTGGTTTTCAGTTGGAACAAAATACATCTCTATGTTACCTTTCTCCACATGATCTTTTATGAAGTGATATCTGACATCTATGTGTTTGGTTCTTGAGTGATGAACTGGATTTTCTGTTATTGCAATAGCACTCTTTGAATCACATAGAATTGATATTTTTGTCAGAGATACTCCATAATCTTTCAGTTGAGTTTGCATCCACAGCACTTGTGAACAGCAACTTGCTGCTGCTACATATTCTGATTCTGCTGTTGATGTGGCACCATAGTTTTGTTTCTTGCTTGCCCAACATACCAATTTTTCTCCCAGGAGTTGACAAGCACCAGATGTGCTTTTCTTGTCAATTTTGCACCTTGCATAATCTGTATCTGTGTATGCAGTTAATTCAAGGTTCGTATCCTTAGGATACCAGAGACCAAGTCCTGATGTGCCTTTTAGATATTTGAAAACCCTTTTTACAGCTTTTAGATGGGATTCTTTAGGATCACATTGATATCTGGCCAGAAAGCATGTTGCAAACATAATATCTGGTCTGCTTGCAGTTAAATATAGCAATGATCCTATCATCCCTCTATAGGTTTTAATATCTACACTTATTTCATCCTTATCAGAATCTAACTTGTTCCCTGTTGCCATGGGAGTTTTTGAAACATAGCAGTTTTCAAGTGAGTATTTTTGTAGAATTGTTTTCACATATTTTGATTGACTCAAAAATATTCCATCAATTCTTTGTTTAACTTGTAACCCTAAGAAAAAGGTTAACTCACCCATCATACTCATTTCAAAGTGGCTGGTCATCAACTTTTGAAATTTGTTACAAAATTTTTCATTTGTTGATCCAAATATAATGTCATCAACATATATCTGGACCAGCAAAGTATGACCTTTGTGTGTTTTGAGGAAAAGTGTGGTGTCAATAGTACCTTTGGTAAACCCAGAATTGAGTAAGAAGTTTGATAAAGTTTCATACCAGGCAGGCTCTAGGAGCTTGCTTCAACCCATACAAGACTTTGTTTAATCTGTAAACATGATTTAAAAATTTTGGATCAACAAAGCCTTCTGGTTGTTGCACATAAACTTCTTCCTCAATTTTACCATTCAGAAAAGCTGATTTTACATCCATTTGATAAACTTTGAAATCCTTGGATGCAGCATAAGCAAGAAAAATTCTTACAGCTTCTAATCTAGCTACTGGTGCAAAAGTTTCATCATAATCAATACCTTCTTGTTGACAATAGCATTTGACCACTAACCTTGCTTTGTTCCTGGTGATTATGCCATTCTCATCAGATTTATTCCTGAATACCCATTTTGAGCCTATGACAGATTTGTCTTTTGGCTTGGGTACCAGATCTCATACCTTGCTCCTTTCAAACTGATCAAGCTCTTCTTGCATAGCTTGAATCCAGTCTGGGTCACTTAGAGCTTCTTTGACAGATTTGGGTTCTACCTTGCTTAAGAACCCAGAAAATGCACACTCATGTGCAGTTGCAGATCTTGTTCTGACACCATCTGCAGGATCGCCAATGATGTCAGAATGAACATGTCCTTTGATCTATCTTAACTTGTTGTGAAAAGTTGTTGATTCTGATGGATTTGAAGTTTCCCCCTGAACAGGTGCCTCATTTGTTTGTAAAGTGTCAGAATTCTGAGTTTCTGATGTACCATACATTTGTTCTGCAGAGTTAGCACATGAAGAATCTTTTGATTTGTTTTTGAAAGAGTTATCATGTTCTAGGATATCTTCAGTTATCATTTCAAAGAGATGTTCATAATTTTCTTGTTTGTCAGAAAAATTTATTTATTTCATGTATTCATCAGAAACCTCTGTTTCTGATGAGTCATCAAATGAAACGTACAGACTTTCTCTGATTGTCCTTGTGTTGAGAATAAAAATTCTATATGCTTTTGAGGACAAAGAGTAACCAAGAAAAATACCTTTTTCTGCTTTTCTGTCAAATTTTTCAAGGCTTTCAAAATCATTGAAAACAAAACATCTACAACCAAATGTATGCAAAAATTTTACACTTGGAATTATTCCATTGATAATGTTGTATGGAGTTTTGTTGTGCCTTTTGTTGATTATGGTTCTGTTTTGGGTAAAACATGCATTTGCTATAGCTTCTGCCCAAAAATAAGTGGGCAGCTTAGCATAAGCAAGCATAGTTCTGGCAGCTTCTTCCAAGGTTCTATTCCTTCTTTCAACCACCCCATTCTGTTGAGGTGTTCTAGGAGCAGAAAAATCATGAGAGATTCCTTTACTTACAAGAAAATTCTCAATTTTTGAATTCTTAAACTCTGTTCCATTGTCTGATCTGATCCTTCTGACTGTTAGTTTTAACAGATTTTCAATTTTCTTGATAAAATTAATGATCAGATCAGGAGTTTCACTTTTCTTTCTAAAAAATTCTACCCATGTGTACCTGGAAAAGTCATCTGCTATTACTAGTATGTATTTCTTTCCAGAAAAACTTTCTGTACTTATGGGTCCACACAAATCCATGTGTAAAAGTTCCAAATTTTGTGAAATAGAAGACTCAGAAATTGATTTATTTGAGCTTCTCTTGGATTTACTCATCTCACATGTTTCACAAATTTTATCTTTCTTTGAGGATATTAAAAGTAATCCTTTTACCAGACCTTTGCTTGCTAGTTTGCTTAGGTTTTTGAAATTTAAGTGGGCTAGCCTTTTGTGCCATAACCAACTACTACCCTTGTTGATTTTTGAAAATAAACA
This sequence comes from Helianthus tuberosus, assembly GCA_030545235.1. Classification (NCBI taxonomy): domain Eukaryota; kingdom Viridiplantae; phylum Streptophyta; class Magnoliopsida; order Asterales; family Asteraceae; genus Helianthus; species Helianthus tuberosus. The sequence continues at coordinate 82,457 of JARYGA010021659.1, forward strand.
TAATTTTGAATGTTCACTTTCTTCTTTGAAATCAAAATAGTAAATTGATTTTCTTATCCTTTTTCCACTTTAATAGATTTTATTATCTATACCTATCAACAAGCATTTTTCTGGTAAAAATGTTACCTGAAAACCTTTGTCACAGAATTGACCACAACTCAGCAAATTGTACTTTAAGCCTTCAACATAGGCTACTTTCTCTATGGTCAAACATCCATACCTTATGCATCCATATCCCATGATCCTCCCTTTTACTCCATTTCCAAAATTTACCATTCTACCCAGCTTTGGAACAAAGTTGTTGAGTAAGCTCCTGTCCCCAGTCATGTGCTTGGAGCTTCCTGAGTCGCAGTACCAGATCTGCTACACATGATGGTCCTGAAATTGAATTATTAGAGGGTTTTTGGTACCCAGGCATGCTTGGGTACTTTTTCTGATGGGATTCTAATCAAATTATTTTTTCTTGTTGGTTTTTCATCAGAAATTCTGTTATATGCTGAGCCATAAACAGATTTTACGTTTTTTCTTTTGAAGATGGTGTTGAACAAGCTTCAGTATGTCAACACACATACAAGATTAATCAGAATTTTCTGATATTTTTTCTTGTGATGGAATGAGTGGATAATTTTGAAAAGATGAGTGAACTGCTTCTGGAGTTTTTACAGATTCTTGACTGCATTCACTTATATTTGCTTTGAAGTTTGTTTTTTCAAAAGAGTATTCAAAACAGGTTGACTTGAAAGATTCAGAATCAGATTCTGATGAAAATTGTTGCTTTTACAAAGACAGTGGGTTTATTTCCTTTTGATTTTATATACCCTAAACCCTCTCCTTTGTTCTTTGGTGTGGACTCAATGAAATTTATAAATTCATTGGCTTGTTGAAACCTCTTACATTAATTTCTTTATCATTGATTTTCTTGTAAAGATCTTTTCTTTCATTTTCATAGAACTCAATTTTAGCTCTGTGATCTAAACTTTCTTCTATGGGTAAATGGTTTTCAAGAATGATTTTATTCATACTCCTTTGCAACTCATCAGATTTTCTAATATCTAATTGATGTTTTTCTTGCATATTTAGAAAATCTGATATGAGCTTGTTTAGCTTGTGTTCAAGATCAAGATTGTCTAAATTTACCTTTTGTTCTGAAGTTTCTGGTAGACCTTCAGAAAGTGTCATGAGGCAGAAATTTGCCAATTCTTCTTCTTCATCATCAGAGGAATCATCAGATAACCATGTATCTGTTCCTGCAATTAAGCTAACTTGTTGCTGCTTCTTTGCTTCTTCAAGCTTTTTCTCATAATAAGCAACATCCTTGAGCTTCTTGGTCTTGCATTCTGATGCATAGCGACATCTCTGCTTGCACTTGTAACAAACAACTTCAGCCTTCCCTTTATCCTTAGATCTAAATTCCTCTTTAGATCTTCCATCCATCCTTCCTCTGTCACTTCTCTGGTATCTCTGGTTTCCTCCCTTCAACCTCTGCTCAAATGTTTTGGTGAGCAGTGCTATTGCTTCAGCAAAATCTGGAAAATCTGATGATGTATCAGAAATTTCAAGATTTTGGCTGTTTGATGGTTGTGGATCATTGGCAGGTGTTGTTCTTTGTGAGTTTGAGATAAAAGCTAAAGATCCCCCTCTTTGAATGGTTTCTTCAAATATTTCTTCCTCTCTGGGGACCAAGATGTTGTATAAGTCATGGAGACTCATGTTTCCTAGTTCTAAGGTTGAGGACAAAGTCATGGTTAAACTTCTCCATTCTCTAGGTAAAGCATCAAGAAATTTTATGTTTCTTTCATCATTTGACTTTGTTATTCCAATTTCCTTAGCTCGTTTAAAAGTTTTGTAAATCTTTGATATGTATCATTTAATCTTTCATTTGGCAAACTTTTAAACCTCTCATAAGATGAGACATTGTTTGTTCTCTTGTTTCTTCTCATCCTTTCTCCTCTTTCACAAAGATTTTCCAACTGATCCCATATTTTCTTGGCTGATGCACATGCATCAACTTGTGAAAATATGTCATTGGAGATGACCATTATTAAAAGTGACTTTGCCCTTTCATCCCCAGCCACCTTTTCCTTGTCTTCCTTACTCCAAAGTATTTCACTTTTGGGAGCTCGGGAGGCAGAGATAGAGGTGATTGTTTAGTTGGTATATGTAGTATTTGTAGTATTTGTGGGTGAGAGGGCAATGGAGTTTTGTAGTATTTGTGAATGCTAAGCTTCAAACTCAATTGACTTCTGCTGGTTGAGACTTCTATTTATAGAAGGTTGGGTGCATGAATAAACAATAGTTTATTCATGCAATAAGTCCTGCAAAAAGTAGCCATTTGACATATTCATTGAATCCAACGTTCAAGTTGCCTTTTTCATCATGATATCCAATAATGTCAACTTGCTTCGGTAAGTGTGGCAGGATAGAGCTGATTTCAGACAAGTGGGGTATTCATCAGAATTTCTGATAAACCACTTCATCAGAAATTCTGGTGAACAAATCATCAGAAAATCCTGATGATCAGAATAAAAAACTGATGATATTTCATCAGAAATATCATCAGATCCATCAGAAATGACCTTCTCTGATAATCCAATTCAGCTCTTGATCAACTTGTGATTCCTTGAAGTAGATGCTGTGCATTTCAGTTGTCCTATCCGATCTTCTTCTTCTTGTTGTGATCTTCAGGACTGTCATCTCTTCATAGATCCAGTTGATTGTGATTTTCTTCAATACTTACAAATAAAGTTTCCTAACAAGGTAAGTTCCCAATCTCTTTATTTCTAAGGGCAAGAGTTGCACAAGTTTCTGCCTCTTTTTTTTTTTTGCTTCGTTCTCTGTGAGATCGAGCTTCATCTCTAGCAGCCTCGGCATCAGCTTTTTCCTTCTTCAATTACTCAATCTCCACCTTGAGATTGTTCACGTCGTTTAGAAGAATCCCTTTTTCGTTATTATCTCTCACATGCCTCTCTCCATCGTTTGCGATCCTCCGCAAGCTGAGCAGCTTCAGCTTCAACCTTCTTTTTCCAACTCATCACGGACCTTTCTTCCGTCTTTTGGTCCTTTTCAAACTTAGCTTTGTCCGCTTCAAGTTTAGCCCTCAACTCAGCCCAACAGAAACCATAACCGCACACTTCGGTTATCAATAAATCATAACCGTTCGGTTTCGGTTAATGTTGTTTCGGTTAATCGGTTATTTGCGGTTAATGCATTTTCGGTTCTGTTATAGGTCGGTTATTTTATCGTTTCTAAAGTTAGGCTTTAAATGTGTGGGTTATGCAAAATTCATGCGCAAAAAATAAACACACAAACTTGTAAAATTATCAATTATATTTCACTTCCACATGCATATTGAATTCCAAAAACAAAAGTAACACGTTGGATTCCAAAAACAAAAGTAACACGTTTTACGTGGAAGCGTACATGCGAACACAAAGTGGCTAGAGTTTTAAGTTCAATGAGGTTGGGTCATGAACACTTCACCAAAAAAAACATATGGATTGGGCCATGGTTAAACAATTAAACACTAACTTAAAAACCTATGGTCTTATGGATTCGACCATGTTTAAAACATTCGGTTCGGTTAGGTTATTTGCGGTTATGAAACTAATAATAACCATAACCGAACCACAACATGCGGTTATCAAAAATATAAATAACCGATCCTTCGATTATTTCGGTTTACAGTTATTTCGGTTACGGTTCGGTTAATTCGGTTTTATGCTCACCCCTATAACACGCTTGACATTCTCCTTGAGGGCAGGGAGTGGTCTAACCGCAGCATTAGACCCTGGCACACGTGCACTTGGTGATACTAATGACTTTTATAATCAACACTCCGCCGCAATACGCGGGTAACATCAACTCGCTTTAACAGTAAAACATAACACACTTGACATTCTCCTTGAGGGCACGGAGTGGTCTAACCGCAACATTAGACCCTGGCACACGTAGTGATACTAATGACATTTATAATCAACACCCCACCGCAATGCGCAGGTAACTTCAACTCGCTTTAACAGTAAAACATAACATGCTTGACATTCTCCTTGAGGGAAAGGAGTGGTCTAACCGCAGCATTAGACACTGGCACATGTGTCATAGACCCACTGTCTGATGTGTCCGGCTTGATGTATAAGAGCGCTCGACGTGCAGCAAGATGAGCATAGTAGGCCGGTGGTACTGTAACACAAATAACACTCGATTACTAAACCTCCTAATAAACCAACCATGCAAAGTGAACTCACCAACAGAGACAGAACGAGTGCACCTTGCATATCTGTCAAAACCAATCAATCATAGAAAAATTAGTTCCATAAAGAATGAAATTCAGACGACGGACGGACTTACGTGTAGCACAGGTTATTTGTTAGTGACTGCAGAGCATCAGCTTGAAACTTGTTCTCATCCCAGAGCACATGGTAATGGGATGGGCGGCTAGTACCCTGTTCCACAAAAAAAAGGTGATGTTTAGTAGTAGTTCAAATTCCCACATTCCGGCTTCCAATTTCATTACCACATCTTGTGCCAATATTCAAACGTAATGAATGCATCATACTTGAATGCCAGCATGGCTGCACAGGTAGAAATCAAACTCTGTGGGATGACATATCTTGGAATCCACAACCGTGCCTGCAGGCCAGGTTACATGTATAAATTAGAGATGAATCGGTTGGTTATATCCAATTAACAAACCTCTGTTGGTATGTCTTACCTGGCAGAATATTTCCACTCCGGTCAGTAGATTTGCGATCTTGGTGGTTGTTGGCAAATAACCTGGTGTGACGACATTTTTGAACCACCACAAATGTTACTGGAGGCTGATAATTTGGCTCCAGTGATGCACATGCCTGATACAAGTTAAAACTGAATTATTATCATAAGATAGTTGATCAACTGAAATGACAGAATTAAGTAGGGGAAAGTTATTGTAAAAATAAACTTAACGTACAAAACATACGAATTGCATGAAAAGAAAAAAGTAGGCGGTGGCATAATTGTAATTACCAGTAACATACATATGTACCTGTAGAGTAATTTTGATCTTTTGTAGAGTAATTTTGTCAAATGTTCTTGTAGAGTAATTTTGTTCTTGTAGGGTAATTATCAAAATTACACTACCCCCCCCCCCCCCCCCCCCCCCTCCTAAAAACAGTAGAGTAATTCTGATCTTTTGTAGAGTAATTTTGGTCTTGTAGGGTAATTATCAAAATTACACTAACCCCCCCCCCCCCAAACCCAAAATAAAAGCTAAAAACTAAACCATAAAGCTAAACCCCATAACTAAATGCTAACAAAATTACTCTACAGGATCATTTTACAAAATTACTCTACAAAGGATGGGGTTAGTTGTACTTTTGATAATCACCCTACAAGACCAAAAATTACTCTACAAAAGATCAAATTACTTTATAGTTTTTTGATAAACTTGCAGGGTAATTTTAATTCACTTGTAAAAGTAATTTTGATGCAGAGTTACTCTACAAAAGATCAAAATTACTCTACAAGAGTAATTTTACAAATTACTCTACAAAATATCAAAATTACTCTACAAGAGTAATTTTGATAGTTACTCATAATTACAAAAATGACACCGTGTTTTTTTCTCTTTTCCTTCCGTTTGTATGTTTAGTACGTTAAGTTTATTTGTATTTGATCTTTATCCGAATTAAGTATTATTGTTATTATCACCTTACGAATTGCATCAAGCTCATAAAGTAGAACTTGAAAAAACTCGCGTTCACTCACCCATTTCCTACATCAACAGAAAAGCAAGTGATGCAGCATCATAATGTATCGTGCCAGAATGACTAAATAGCTACCTGTAGAAAATAATTCGTTGTGGCTTTTGCCCAGTTGCTCTCCGGAAAGATATGAGGTGCTCCCTGTTGTTATTGCATAACAACTTATTACTCATAAAATAAAAATCACCAAAAAACACAGTAGATACATACTTGATCATGCCGCCAGACATTATGCCTTTGTTTGGGTCTTGCCAAACCTTGAATAGATCTTGGATAACTTCTTGGCGGTGGGCTTGTGCACAAACCAACCCAGCATACTTTGTTATCTCGGGCCAATCCTGAGAAGAAACAACCTACAAACATCGGATAGAAAGTAATCAACAGGAGCAATCAAATTATAAAATATGAAAAGAGTTTTTATAATACTTACAGCTGCAATGGAGGGGCTATCTTCCCCCGGGTGGGGATGAATAACATAAGCCCCAAAGATGACAGTAGGGATATCGCTGCTGACGTTAGGGATTCTCCTTGAAATTGCATCATGAAGGACAGTGTTCCTTCCTCCAACCTTCACATTAATCTTCAAAGCAACGTTTGCGAAATACTGCTTACTACTCCTAAACACATGTTTTTCCAGACAGCACTGAGAAACAATCCCAAGATCAGCCTCACATATTCGTTTCAGATCACCTGCAACACAGCACTGTATAATCAACCACAACACCAACAAACAACTGATGATGCCACGACAGGCAAACCAAAACAATACCATAAAGAGAGCCATTGTTGTCCGGGAGAATGGCGATGAGCAAATCAAGCTCCCTTTTTTGAGGATGGAGCTTATTCATGGCATCATGGAAACGAACTGTCAACACCCTCTCCACGTGATCAGGAAGACCACTAAATGCTGGAAGCACGGGATCCGGATTAAATGCCTGCATGCATTTTTAACATCAAAGTTAAACCGCTCAAAAGACATTTGAAATCAAACGAAATGTAGATTTCTTGACGTACCATGCCAGAAATATTACACATTTGGCCAAGCTCTTGGCAGAACGTATGAGCAGTATAATCTTGCACATTGCGGGCGAAATTTATGCATATCCAGCTGCCAACACTCCCCCCATTAACCATTCTCTGTACCAGATTTTCATAATTACATACATGTATAACTAACCAATAAAACTAAAGTAATCAGAAGACAACTTCCAATATCAGACATCCTCGGTAGTGACACATCAAGTACAATTAACTTATCACTGTACAACGACCCCATACTTGAGCCTTGAGACGCAAGTTAATGAAGTAATGGCACAACTTAACAAAATTATTACTACATTTTAAAAAAAGAAAAAAAATAGGATGAATAAACATATATGTTGAACTTCTTAATACTTTATTAGCATTATCCGTTGTAGATAAATACATTGACATAGACATAAAACAAAAGGCAAAACTATCATATCCATGCTATATATTGAAAAGACAGTTACCTTATTCATCATATTCCATTGACCTACTAGAGGCAAACAGTATTTCTCACGGCCTGTGTCATGGTACTTGAGCTACAATTGCAAGATATTTGTCAGAAAACTATGTACACACACTGGTAAAAGTAGACAAACAAAAATGGCACCATTTACCATAGGTGGAGGCAGTATCCTAGCTTCAACAGAGGCCAAGTTCTTACTAATTTTAATCCCAAACTCCTTTGCATAGTCATCATTATCATAATTATTGTGAGTCACTGTCTGCAGAAGCACCAGACATATTAGCCAGCTAAAAGAACAAATCTACAATATAAACTTTTTAAACCTTTAGGATGTCCCTCTCTCTATCCTGAGGACGCTGGCAGGTGAGTCTTAGTAGGGCTGTAATTTGTCTCTCATTCAGTCTCTTTGAGTACCTTTGACCATCAACAATCTTGCACACCTGAAATTTTATTTACTTAATTAAAATACAAGACTGGATAAACCAAAAGGGTAGGAAACGAACCTCCATAGGCAAATACATCGTTTTTCCCACTTGCAGGCATGGCCACTGTAAGTGTTGGATAGCAAAACCATATTTCTCACGGAAGTACTCCACCACAGATTTCATTGTACCTCTTTCATCCACTGGAAAACTGTTTTATATTAAACAAAAAGTGTCTTAGCTTACAAAATTATAATAATAATCACATAAACTACAAGCAAAAACATTTTCATTAGTTCTTACTTGAGTTCTTGTGTTGCCTGAGCAGTTAACCCAGATATACGATACTTACTACGCGTATTACCACAGTGCGTAACTTCAACCTTCACTCCTCTTAGTGCTTTTTTAATCTAATGAGAAATAACAAAATACATAAGTGTTTTTTCAACTTCATCAGACGACATGCATTGCCCCATAAAGATTACATTAACCAAAAGAATTGAAGCTTGAATAAAAGTATGGTCTTTCTTCTGTTCAAAATATTAGTTGTCAAAGTGTTAAGGGTAAACTTCTTTTAAAGGGCATTTACTCAAAAAGCCATTACGATAATAAGCAAACACCATCTGGATGAAGAGCCTAACCTTGACCCGATCAGAATCAGATAACGGTCTTGCTGAGACGTCCCTGTTCAGAAGCTGGGTTACAAAGTCAGTTACAGGCAGGGGCTCAATGAAGGTAGTTGAGGACATATCTGCAGCACAAAAATGAAAGGTTCAGTGCTATATATCTTGTGAGAGACCATCGTATTCAGACAACAATGTAAGAAAAACAAAAGGATGAGGTGATACAAACCAATATTGAGGGACAGCCCCATCTGAGTAGAGCGTATGCTCTGATAGAAGCCACGCCAACTTTCCACCCCTTCACCCAACGGTTTCCTTTGCCCCGGATGAGGGTCATAGAACGATCGGCCCACTGGTGTGTACCTATATAAGGCACAACAGTGACATACCATAATATATGGTTAAGGACACAACTCATTCTTACCGGCTAGTGTGCAACTCGCGAAGGACAATATCCAGCGCCTGAAGTGCTTCTTGTGGAAAATCAGCTTGCCTTCCTGTCAAAAACAATCCTAGGTGATGCAAGTCAGCACGTGAAGCCAACTTAATTGCAACTTTGAACTTCCTCTCTCTCCTGGGGCCATCATCTTCATCAAGTAGGGTAATTTTAAAATCTTTTGAAACAAAAGGGAGAGGTCCAGCTGTATACAGGCTCTTTCTTCCATCATATGCAGGAAGCCGCTTCCCAAGATGAGAAACCTTATAAAGCTTCACCAGCTGTGCTATCACAGCTCGATTTACACCACGAGAGGTCACTTCAGGGGTAATAGTAACCTACCATCATCACAACAGTTAGATGTAGAAATACAAATAAAAACATTACGGTGTTTGAAAAGAAACCCACTCACATCATACTGGTATAAATCCTTGTCAGGCAGTTGAAGAAAAAAATGATTGGCCTTAACAATGCACCTTGTTCCGGAGCTAACTTTTCCTGGGCGTAAAGGAAACCTCAGTGATTTGCTAGAAGCTGGTGCAGCTTGAACAGGCGGGTCGTCTTTCTGAATAGAGAGCTGAGCCATTTCCTCATGCACAGAAGGCTGGTTACTAGATGAGCCCACTTCAGAAGGGGGTTTCCCATGTTGCTGGGGAGCCTGTGTAGCTTGGGCAGCAGTCTCTTGCACAGCACTTGCTTCCTGAGACTTGGAACTCTCTCCTGCAGTAGGAACCTCGTCCTCCTCGTCAGTTTCAGTGTCATACAAGCTGTCATCAACGCTATTGTGTTTGAAGAATCCTATCTTGAGCTGCTCAAAAGTCATGTCCGAAAATGGGTTCAAGCCCTTCTTATAATATGCTGCGTCTGGACCCGGATTATGAGCCTCTATTTCACGGAGATGTTGTTGAAAGGTTTTGAATCTCCTCTTCTCCTCCTCATCGGTAGGGTACGATATGTCGTACTCTAACTTCCACTCCATGAACTTCTCCCAGTCTTTATCATCGTCGGATGCAGCCATTATTGCAATGTTCGCCCCTCTCTGTATGTGACCAAGCGTTTAGAGATCTCAAGGAAAGTTATTCATAACAAAACTAACAAGAATCAAAGCATAAGCATACGTAACCTAAATAACTATCCGATCAAACCCTAATTATAACCTTTGAGAAATTATTAGCAGGCATGTTCTTGATAAACACCGAAGCATAGTTGTTAATAGCGAATAGCGACAAGGGACCTATATGCTACATAGCGAATAGCAATAGCGACCGCTATTTTATAAATAGCGATACACTAGAAAAAGAATTTTGAAAATTTTTATATGTAATATTATATCAAAATACCTTGGTATATATGCTATTTTACGTGTATGTTTAACAAAAACCTATAAATACATCTATTTTATAGCTATATCTAATTGCTATTTACATCAAAAAAAAAAAACTAACCGTCGCTATTCACGCTATTGGTCGCTATGACCAAAATAGCGACACTTGGTCGCTTCGCTACATAGTGCGCTATAGCGGTCGCTATAGCCACTATTGACAACTATGTACCGAAGCGAAAAGAAACATAAAATAGCAAGAATATAATCCCCCATATTCAAACCCTAATAACTTAATTTTGAGAAATAATATACAGAAACACCGAAGCCAAACATAAAATAAAAAGCCTAATAACTTAATTTTGAGAAATAATATACAGAAACACCGAAGCCAAACATAAAATAAAAAGAATTAAAGCAACCTGAATAACAATCTGATCAAACCCTAATAACTATTTTTGAGAAACAATCAGCAGACTGGTAAATAGATTTATATGTAACCAAAATAAGTCCTCCAAACCCCAAAGTTGTACATCTAAAAACCCTACCTTTCGTCTCAAGCTCAACAACGATGGTGCATCTGAGGATGAAAGCGTGATGGCCGATTATGTTAGATTTTGTGTCCCTTTATATTTATATACCCCCTGTATTTGTAGTTTACAATTTTTGCAGAGTTGGTCATCACATAGATGATTCCTGTGGTTGTAATTTTTAAACTCGGGTGATCTTTATCACTAACCTATGTTAGATTTCTACCCCTAGCCATATAAGTTTTTTGGCTTCTTCTTCCTTTCGTTTTCACACCACACAACCAAACATTATACATTCCTCTCTCTCATTTCTCTCTCCCTCTCTAAAAACCGGCCGGCCACCACCATGGGCGGCAGAGCCACAATGGTGGCACGGTATTGCGGGTGGAGAGCAACAACAAAGGCTCGACGACGGCAAACGAACAAGCCTCCATCGCCGGCGATCTCATAGACTTCCTAAACGCATCTCCGACAGCATTTCACGCCGTCGGTATCTCCGTTCTCCATCTCTTCCATCATAAACCACAAATTTCAACGACAACATATTCAATTTCGAATAAAATCACCATTAGCATAACTTAACCTAACTCGATCAATTGTATGATCGACAACTACTGTATAACTTAACTACTGTATATGTTAATATATAGATGAAGCGAAGCAGCAGTTGATTGCTGTTGGATATGAACAGATCTTCGAACGTGGAGATTGGCAGTTACGAGCTGGAAATAAGTATTTATTCACCAGGAATTACTCTACGATAGTTGCGTTTGCGATTGGTAAAAAGTATGTGCTGATATAGTTTTATTTGATTATTGATTTGTGATAATTAGAAGGAGAGTTTGTTTAGCTAGACAGAACACTAGTTTGTTTGATTACTGATTTGTGATATATTACACTAGTACACTACGATTGTTGTGTTTGCAATTGGCAAATAGTGTGTGCTGAACTGCTGATACAGTTCGAGTTATATTTATTTGAATAGTTTTCATTTGTGGTAATTTGATTACTGATTTGTGAAATTTAGAAACATAGTTAGTTCATCTAAACCAAACACTAACTTGTGTGATTTTTTATTAGGTATGTTAATTTCAATCATAGTGTTTAGATATTACTTTAAGTTTGTTGCGTTCGCAATTGGCAAAAAGTATGTGTTGATACAATTTCATTCTGTTTATTTGACTCCTACTCATGATAATCAAAAGCAAAATTTGTTCCTTCAAACATATGAGAAATTATTAAAAAAAAAAATACCAAATGCTTTACTATTCTGAAAACATATGAGAAATTTAAAACAAAGTCCATAAGAGAACAACTAAGATTTAACAATTGTATTGTTTTCATGCCATGCAAGTATCGCGTGTGACGCGTAATTAATAGGAAAGAATACCTTGGTATTCATTTTTTATACGGATATTAGCCTATTAAGACACAAAGAGGAGAGGTTATAAAGCAAGTTTTTAAGAAAGAAGGGACTTCGATAAGGGAAAAAGATCAGAAAGATGCAGTGCATTATTAAGCAAGCCTAAGATTGAAAAAAATGTCAATGTAAACGATATACACCAAAGCTATCATTGTAGGCCCACCTATCTAGAGCTCAAGACCGTTGTAAGTAAGCCTAAAATGCACAGCGTTTACTGCAACTTAATCCCAATTAGTCCATCGATTGAATACCACAAAGTTAAGTCATGCAAAAACCCTAATAGCTGCTCTGCTATACAGAGTTAAAGACAAGACAAGGCAAGGCGAGGCGCAGCAAAACTCCCTTGAGTGCAGGTACACTGAACCGGAAAAAAGCTGGTCTGAGTCAGCAAAAAAATCCTATCTGAACAGTTTCAAAAGTCTGAACTGGTTCAAAAGGGCTAAAAATGGCCTGGACTCGACATGCGTCCTGAGTACAGGAACTCTTCTAAATATGGGATTCAGTCCTAATAATCTACTGTAATCAACTAAACAAAATCCAAGTCATTTTAACTAAAATATTTCCACAAACAACAACGTTAAATAAAATTCTCCGCAACAACAAAACAAAAACCCTGGAATTTGCCAGATAAACATACGTACTTCTATCTATGTAAAATACATATACATCATACCTGAGTTTTAGCGACACGAAACAGATTAGCTACGCCATCCATTCAGAACTACCAATCGTAGCCTGTTTTAGAATAACATATTTAAACCCTAATTCGTAAAACAACAATATACAGTACAAGTTGAAGAACGTACCGTGAGCACCATTGTTGAACAGATACCAAATTGGAATCAGAATTGTCAAAACAATGGTATTTTATACAGATTTGAAGATCAACACAATAACTCTCAAACATTTACTGATTCAAACCCGGCCAAGATATCAAACAATCACAAACCCTAAAACTTTCTACACAATCACTAGATGATTATCTACACCATAATCACTAAACAATTCAACCTAATGATCTTAAAACTATCAAGCACTAATTGCTTGATGAGAGAGGGAGAGAGAAAGTGACAAAACGATTGTCGGTGAGACAACTTTTCAATTTATAATTCTCCGACTTGTGCATGACCATCTTTTAAAAACTATGAATTGCTTGATGAGAGAGAGAAAAAGTGACGGAAAATGATTGTAGTTGGTGAGACGTTGCCGGTTGTAAAACCATGCTAACTAATATTAAGTCCCCACGTTGTGGTGGGGGCGTAAAACCTAAAAAATTGCATTAATACCACACCACCACGAGTTTTTTCCCAAAAGGGTGTTGTGGAAAAACTTATTTACCAAAATAGGTACTTTTAAAAATATTTACAAAAATGGGTGTTTTTTGAATAGTTACCTTTTCTTTCTCCTAAGTTTATTGGGTAAAAATAATTTCCTTTTAAAATATGTTATCTAACAAGAATTAATTAAAAGTTTCTAATAAAATTAAAGAAAAAAACATTTTGTTTGTATCATGAAATTTTATAAACGGATTTTTTAATTTTTTTATACAGTTTTCTTATAATTTTTCTTTAGTTTTTTTTAAATGTGTTCTAATAATCATACGAACATTATCTGTTAGCTTTTTCAAAAAAATGCTTAAATGAAAAAACAATAAACCTATTTTTTTGGCTTATATACATATACGTAGCTAGCTTTAAAATAATTTAGAGAAATTCATTCTTTCGTGTAGCTAAGTTTGAAACAATTTAAAAATGCGTTTTTTTGGGCTAAGTTTGAAATAATTTACAAATGTGTTTTTTGGCTCATATTCGTTATTTTATGTTAGCTGGTGTAAAACAATTATTTATAACTTTTAAACTATTTACCAAGTTTTTACATTTGCTATGCAAATTTATATAGACGATGTGGAATTTTATAACTAAAATGTGAATTTTTTTTACAAATTTGTATTTTTAAAATTAGAGATTTAATATGCAAAAAAATAAATAAATAAATTCAGGTTAAAACGGGATGTGTTTGTGCCAACCCGTGAATATTTGTAATTCTGGTTGATAGAGTTTTTTTTTTCTTTTAATAAAATGGTTTCTAAAATTAGATTTGTTTTCGTATTATATATTTTAAATTTAAATTATCCTAAAACGTACTTTAATATTAAAGCATAAAAAATGAAAAACAAAATTTGTTATAAAGAAAGAGTGTTAATGGAGTATGTGAAAGAATATAAAAGTTTCATTTAGTTAAACATTTTAATTTTTTTAAAGAAAACGTTTATATAAGAATTAAAAAAAATCCATTTATAAAATTTCATGATACATGCAAAATGTTTTTTTATTTTTTTATTTTAAGAGAAACTTTTAATTAATTCTTCTTAAATAACATATTTTTAAAAGGAAATTATTTTTACCCAATAAAATTAGGAGAGAGAAAAAGTAACTATTTAAAAAACACCTATTTTGGTAAATATTTTTCAAAGTACCCATTTTGGTAAATAAGTTTTTCCACAACACCATTTTGGGAAAAAACTCCACCACCACCAGCGACCACCAACATTGAAGTTGTGGCGTGCTAATGCGGATAAATTAGACCGAAACATAAAACATAGAAAATAATAACGAAGTAGATTTAGGAACCGCACGTTGCGATAAAACCTATCAAACAGGAAAAAATAGATGATGTAAAAATGTTGAGCCACACACACACCGTTGCACCATGTTAACTCGTAAAATTTAGAGCACATTGTAAAACAAAACGTAAAAACGATGGACCACACAAGTACGTTGCGCCGTGTTAACTCGTAAAATTTAAAATGAAACGTAATACGAAAGTTTTGAGGAGCATATAAAGTATAGGGGACTAAAGTTGAAAATAAAAAAAGTTGTGAGATTAAATTGAAAAAGATGAATACTTTTGGTTGAAAGTAAAAAAAATCAAAAAGTTATGGGTTAAAAGTGTAATTTCAAAATTATTTTTTTGATAACTTCCCAAAACAAAGGGTACAACACTTCAATGCGTTAACATGATGCTAATTTATAATATGTAAATTAGTACGCAAAGCAAAAGACACCAAAGCTGGGAAAATCTTAAAGCAAAACATGAATTCATACCGTCACGAGACGTAAACACATGTAAAGACAAGCACGAGCTTATACGACACCTCGGTGTAAACCATAGCTGGTGTAAACGTAGACAAACTCAAATTTATACCGGTGGGTCATAGAAATAGTTTTTAAAGTAATAAATACCACTTATTTATTAAACTAATATAATTTTTTTGCTTTCTTATTTATTGAACTAATATAATTTTTTGGCTTTCTCTTCAGCAACTTCTTTCTTAGAAGTTTCAACAGCATCCCATCCCTTCACCATACTATGCCACTCACGTACAATCCTGTGGGTAGTGGAAGTAGAGTTGGCACTTTCTTGAAGGTAGGCGCGGTATGTGCGTTCATGAGTTTGTTCTTCTTGAAACTTAATTTCAGCAGGAGGAAAAGCACCCTGAAACCAATCTCGGCATACTTGCCAATCAGAGAATGTATCACCTTGTTTCAACTTCCACAAAGGCGCATGGATATCAGCAGCTTTTTTCTCTGTGTATGATCTATAAGAATAATCCCCCGGAGTCTCATCTGGGCGGATGGGGGATTCTTCTTCTACATTATGAGCAACAAACATTGTGTGTTCAACATTTTCTGGAGTTCCTTGGATATTATCCTTGGGAAGCTCAGAGGTAGGCGCAGAGGTGGAGGGAACAGTCACCACAGGTGGCTCATCTTCAATAACAGATTTTTTTCTTCTCAGGCCCCTGCGCAGCCGTAACAACTTCAGGAGAAACTGTTTGGGTAGGACCAACTTCAGTTGTTTCCACCTTCGTTTCCACAATCTTTTCAACCTCTAACTTTTCCTTGATAGAAGACTCAGGGGGAGAAATGGGGGTGATCATCATTGAAAGAAGATAATGTTTTTGCCTGAATGGATGAACCAGGTTTTTCTACAAAAGAAAAATTAACAAGGTTATTTTATTATACGATATGGGTGGAAACCTGAAAAAGATATTCACCTGGTGAAAGTTTAGCAGCAAAGGCATCTAGATTGCCTTTCTTACCAATCTTTTTCCTTGCCATATTTTTCGCGGGCTGCGCCGCAGCTCCGCCCTCAGGCTTTTTTCATTTCTCCGCTTTTGTTCTTATCAATGGCTCAGGGCTAGACTCTAGATCAATTGGTTCATCTGGATTCGGTGCTGGGATGTCCGCCGTATCTCGAGGTTCTGGCTTAGGCTTTTTCAAGGCTACAGGCGCAAGAACCTCTAATGAGTCAGACACCACTATGTAATCACACCAAGAGTCAGAAACAAGGCGCATACCTTTCTTCTTTTCCGCCTTTGGAACATCCGCCTTCGACATGTCTGCTTTCTTGGGTGCATTGGCGGCAACAGGGGCGCGCTTTTTCTTCCTTAACCCAGGGCCTACGCCTAAATTTATCAACTCACCTAACCTAACCAAAGAAAGATAAGTCATATTGCAATATTACCCAAAACGCAACATCAGCAAAGAGTAATATTGCAATATTACATGAGAGATGTAAAAAGAGGAATTTACCAACACCAGCAGTAGGCTGCGCCTGCAGGTCTGCATCTTCGGGAAGCGCGGAGTTCCTCACGATCTGGTGATACCATGGCTTCTCACCAGCATCTAACTGAACTGTTGTCATTTTTCCTTTCTATCTCTCATATGCCACCACATACAAGGCAACATCTGCAGGATAACAACCGGTAACAAATAACTTAATACAAGACAAGAAAAAGATTTCATAACTTACTAGCTTTGTCTTCAAGGTATACTGGCTTATCACGACGGTCTGCTCTCCACAACAAGCTCATCTTCGAAGCAACCAAAGCCCGTTCTGGCAGTTAGACGGCAAGAATTTCTTTGATGTCTTGGTACCATATTTCACTAACAGGAGTTTCCAGGGTCTCTAATGAGATTTCATCTGCACCTCGAAATTCCATCTTCACCGGTATCACCCCTGATTTGATGAAAAAGAACTTGAATTTCCAATCATGGTAGGATTTGGGAGGTGTAAGAAGAATTTTCTTCGCTGGTGAACGTTGCTGAAATGAATAGAATCCCAATGAACAATGCAACTGATAGAACACCCGGAATCTATTAATCATCGGTTCAATACCCAATGATTGGCAGAGAATCTCAAGGTGGCGTATTCGAACCATGCCCATTGGGTTTATCTGTGATAGATGGAACTGGTAGTAACCCAGCACTTCAAGTAAAAACTTTGTGACCGGTAACCGGAAGTTACCGTCGGCAAAGTAATCCCAGAATAAAGTAATATAACCGGTCGGAGCTCGTGCCGCTGTCTGACCTTCCTGTTGGTAGATAGCACCCCAACTATCTGGGAACTTGAAGCCTTTAACAAGACCATTGAAGGTCTCTTCTGACCACTTCAATGGTGGTAGAGACGAAGACATTTCTTCTGAAGAAATTTCTGGTTGTTCACTGGTGGACATGGGATTATGAAGCGAGATACAGTTGCAGATCTTTGTAGAGAAACACACAACGGAGAAGATGAAAGGGTTTTGTGAAGGCAAATACCTGGGAACAAAGGGGCACCGGTATATATATACCCATCGTAATTAATGTTCTCGGGAACCGTACAACCCCTTTTCAGAGAAACATGGAACCCTAGAAGATAATGGGGCAAGTGGGAAGCGACAAATGGCATTACGCGCGCGTGACGGTCACGACTGACGATGCCTCATTAATGCTTGACGTGTGACACTTGACAGCCTGTCACACAAACCGTCAGACGTCATCATTTGCACAGTATTTTCTCCCACGTGCTTGTCACAAGCCAACTTTTTCAAAATTCAAATCATGAAGACCTTATCTCAAAGGAAAAGAAATATCTTCTTCAAGAAGTTTTATTGGTACCCTGCGCAAAGCAACCTTGTTCATTTTTCAACAGCAAAAGCGCACACCCCACTTTTTTATAGTCCAGTGCTCCACCTACATGCCATTTGCGCATAGGAGCAACACTGGACTGGGGGGGGGGGGGCTTGAAGGGGTATGGTCCCAAAAACCCTGCGCAGGCGCAGAGGACCATACCATGATTATATGTCAAGAACATCTTAAGCAGGCCTTGCGCACCCTGCGCAGCTGGTCTAAATAAAATTTGGAAAGTTCAATCCTTTATGACCATGCGCCGGAGATGGGAAAGAGCAAAGATTCATTTAACACCCTTGCACGGGCCCGCGCAAGGATACAATTAAGCTTGAAGATTTGACAATTAGACAAGTCCCAAACATGTCCGCGCATATGAAGAAACAAGGACTTGAACAAAAGGAATCTTTTCTGTTATAACAAACTGGACACATGGAAACTGATCAAAGGCTCATAGCTGTAGATCTTCTAGAAGCTTTAAAAGATCATCGTGCATGGCCACATTCGGTTGTAACAAAATATGACGTAGCAGCATCTAATTCATCCATTTAAATTCACGATGATGGCATGATTTACATATATATATCTAGATCAGGTCACTTTCCACGTGGCATCTCCCCAGCCGTTGATCAAACTCGCGATCCGTGTGCATGGATGGGAAGGTAACCATAAACGGAAAAGAAGATTCCGTTAAACCTCTCTGTTATATTTTGAGCGCCAAACCCTCCACTATAAATAGGAGAATTCAGGTACAAATCCATTCATTCACTTTCACTTACTTTCACTCTTACTACTTCATCTTCTTCAGATCACTGTACTTATCCTCACGCCGGAGGATGCTCATGGAGAGAAGCCCCATTTTCCCCGTGGCGAGGCTAACGGCATTTATGTTTTGTAGTGTTTCCGGTGAAGTAGCATCCAGTAGTCATCGGCGAGAGGATTAACCATTTTATCCAGAAACCCTACCCCCATATCTGAATTGATTCCGGTCATTTAGATCTGGTGTTTCTTCACCCTCTCTTCTATTTTTACAACACCACCACCTCCATCACCCTCTAACGTCCATTACCACCCATTTGAATCAAGCACCATTGTGTTCTTCATCGCCGACCATCGGAACTATTTTAGGCGGGGAGACAGTTCTTGAAGCATCGTCGACCTAGGAGTTTTCCATGGTAGATTTGAGCAGATCTAGAAGAATTGGGGCATGATGAGGGGAAGCCAGAAGTTTTCACAACGTTTATAAACTTAGATCTACCCGGTTCGCCATATCCGTCGGGGAAGCCATAAGTTTTCACAACGTTTATAAAGGTACAAACAAACCCATAGATAACCACAATCCGTCGTCGCCATAGACGGCCGTAGCCACGGTAATGACGGGGTAAAAACCACCGCACCTTCTAAATCCGAGGCCACCATAGACGGCTGGAGCCGCCAGCAACGGCGGGGCAAACCCACTTCACTTTTTGTTTCTCTGTTTAGAATACCAACAGTAGAGCAAAATCAGCTTTATCACCACTGGCAACACCGACCCAATCACCACCATCAAAGCGGTTCACCCGACGCCATCACAACCGATCGACGGTGTTAGGTTTGCTGAGGTTAGGTGTTAGGTTTGCGGAGGTTAGGTATTATGTTGGTGGTTATGACGACGGATATGGGTGGGGTCACCATAACAATGGCGCTGCAATTTTTAGAGAGAGAAATCAGGTGTGATTTCTTTGAGAAAAAAATGATGAGAGAAGTGTGAAAACCTGGTTCTTAAACCCACAACAGAATACCAGCAAATGGTTTCACAAAATACCACCTTACAACTCCCTAATGCAACACATATAACAACCATATGCATATAAAGCAACTAAGCACATGGTACAACTCCTATTGCACACAAATGTTGAAAATTAGAGTATTATATAATGCCCATCACTCACCATACCCAATAATTTCCCTCACAACCCAACAATTTCTCTCAAACAATCACGCGTGATGGTGGCCACACATGCTCAAATCCACGAGTGATGAGAAGGAGTGGCGGTGGTGTATCACTTGCAATTAGGGCTGTAAACGAACCGAACATTCAACGAACAGTTCGTGAACCGTTCGGCGGGAAGTTCGTTTATGTTCGTTCGTTTAATAAACGAACGAACATGAACAAGAAATTTCGTTCGACTAGTTAAATGAACGAACATGAACAAAGGTCTCGTTCGTTCAATTGTGTTCGTGAACGTTCGGTAAGGTGTTCGTGAACATTCGTTCATTTGCGTTCGTTTATGTTCGTATGTTCGTGTTTTAATTAAAGATTTTTATACTTTCATATAGTTTATCTATACTTTGTATACTATTAAACTTTTATTTATATCATTACCTTAACAATTAAACTAGGAAACCCTCTTTCACCTTGTTTATGCATCATTTCCCTTTCTTTTCTCATTAGTTACATCGACGAATATGATCTACTTCCGTTCCACAATAAGGGATTCAAGTTCTAGTGCTACTCTCTGGGCCATCCACCTTTATCCTTCATCGCGTTCGCCAAATTTATTTGTGTTCGCTTGTGTTCGTGAACCGTTCGTGAACAAGCTAATTTCCTTAATGAACGAACACGAACATAAAATCTTGTTCGGTAAGTGTTCATGAACCGTTCGTGAACACATTTATTTCCTTAACGAACGAACACGAACACGGCCTCGTTCGTGTTCGTTCGGTTCGTTTACAGCCCTACTTGCAATAACTCGTGATTAGGCCTGGCAATAAAAACCTATTTGGGTTTTTTGGGTCATTTTACAAATAAGGATGGGTTAAGAAATAATTAAAGATGGGTCAAGATGAGTTGTATGATATGTATTTAAAATAATTCGTGGGTCAGAATAGGTATTATGTTGGGTGAAGAAACGATGATCGGAATTGACTGGAGTCAACCAGATCGGGGGTTTTGTCTCTGCATAAAAGGGGTTAATCCTCTCGTTGATTCGGGGACCTTCTAATTTCCTTCTCCGGTGATCACTGCAAAACAGAAAGCCGTTAGACTCGCCACGGGGAGAATGGGGGTTCTCTCTGTGACCACCCTCCAGCGTGAGAATAAGTACAGTGATCTCCGTAAAGTAGTAGGAGTGGGAGTAAGTGAAGTTGAGCTTTTGAGATCATACCTGGTGTGCTTTATTTATAGCTGAATTTTGGGCTGAAAAATAGTGTAACGGAAGGCACTTTTCCGTTAGCGGTATTCCATTTTCCGTCAATAGTTAACTTTTCATCCATGCTCACGGATTGTGAGTTTGATCGTCGGTTGGGGAGATGCCACGTGGAAAGTGATTTTTTGTGGATCATTCTTCGAGTGAGTGCCATCATCGTGATCTAGATGGGCGTCCACGATTATGCCACGTCATAGTCAGTTGTAACCGAATGGTTATGCACGATGAGTATTTAAGGCTTTCTAGAAGGTCTATAGCTGTAGCCCATGGTGTCTTTGCCACGTGTCCATTCTGTTATAACAGAAAGATTCCTTTTGTTCAAGTCTTGACTTTAGGCGCGCAGAGATGCTTAGGGTTTTACCTCCAAGCCTAACTGTACCCTTGCGCGAGCCCGCGCAAAGGTGTTAGTTGAATGTTCGTTTCTCCTTTTGTCTGGCGCATGGTTATCGAAGACTTATTCTCTTCCAAATCTTGTTTAGAAACGTTGCGCGGCCGCGTAGGGTCTTCAAGATGTTCTTGGAATAAAGCTATGGTATGGTTCTATGCGCCTGCACGAGGTGTTTTGGGACCATACCTTTTTATTATTGAACTGTTTCCTTCCAAATCCTGTTTAGGACCGCTGCGTGGTCGCGTAGGGTCTTTTTCGAGATGTTTTTGGAATAAGGCTGTGGTATGGTCCTATGTGCCTGCACAAGGTTTTTGGGACCATACCCCTTCAAGTCCCCCCATTCCAGTGTTGCTTCTATGCAAGTAGGTGGAGCACTGGATTATATAAAATGATGTGTGTGCTTTTTGGTTTTTGCGAAGTGGCAAGGTTTGTTCGATGCAAGGTGGGGGGAATCTTTTATGTTTGTAATGCGACAAAATTTTAGCTAGGACGTCAATTGCCCTGACTTTGGCGAGGATCATTACCTGTGTTGATTTAATTGTCGTCTGTCTCCTGATGCGGTGGAGGTCTTGGAAGCCAACCAAGGTTGCCATTTATTTCGCATTTGTTTCAGGAAACTGAATCCGTTTTTGGTTGAATGTGTTTTCGCGTAAGTAACTTCTGTTATTGTGCTGCCGTATAAATAACCTTGTTAATGCGCTGCCGCCCGAGTGTTAATGTGCTGCCGCACATGTAACTTTGTTGATGCCCTGTCACGCAAGTATTAATATGTTGTATGTTTTTAGTTACAATGTTTGCATGAGAACAGTTACTTTGTTTAGGTAAGACAAATAAAGATGGTATGAAGCTCATGTGTGAACGTGGGGCTGGACCTTGCGCAGTACCTGTGACCACGGACCATTCATGAGACTTGTGTTAGGTTACCATAGTGTTTTTGTGCTTACCAAAAGAAATTGCATGCATTTGTAGTAAAACATAGAAATAACGTAACGAACTTTGTATTGATTTGGATAAGGCGCAGAGGCAGTGTAGTACAAAGTTGCTAATAAATATTATAATTACGATACGCATGTAAGTAGCGACCCTTGTGTTGTACGTTGGTTAGTGTAGTGTGTTGTTCAAGTACGAAGGGTGCTAGGGTTACATATAGCACCTGCGCAACTGCTGTGCATTCCATGTGCGTGGAATGTTCGTTCCATCGAGCCTACGTAAGGTGTATGCACCTTTTCCAAGGACCTCGTCAATCACATAAGGTCCTTCCCATTTAGGGACGAGCTTTCCTGGTTTTTCTGCGTTTGAGGCTTCGTTGTCTCGTAGGACGAAGTCTCCCGGTAAGAAGGTGCATACTCGTACTCGAGCATTGTAATATTTTTCCAGCTTTGACTTGTACCTGGCTTCATTGATGGCTGCGTTTTCTTGCCTTTTTTTCAAGGAGGTCGAGGTCGAGTCTGTGCTCCCGCTCGTTGTTTTGTTTCTCCATGGCTAGCATTCGAGGTGACGGGAGGCCGATTTCCGCCGGAATTACTGCTTCCGAGCCGTAGACGAGGCTAAATGGCGTTTCCTCGTGCTAGTTTTTGACATGGTGCGGTGAGCCCACAGAATGCTTGGGACCTCATCTACCCATTCTCTTCTTGCAGTTCCTAGCCTTGCCTTAATGCCATCTACAATCTGTTTGTTGACGCTTTCGACTTGTCCGTTTGCTTGTGGGTGTGCCACGGAGGCGAAACTATCTTCTATGCGCATTTCTTTCAACCATTTCTATAAATTATCAGACGCAAAATTTGTACCGTTGTCTGTGATGATGCGCAGTGGCCACCCGAATCGGCATATGATGTGTTCCTAGATGAATTTTCTTATTATCATTGCGGTGGTTGATGCTAGCGCTTTGGCTTCTACCCACTTGGTAAAGTAATCCACAGTGACTATGATAAATTTTACTGCACCGGGCACATCGGGAACGGGACCTACCCGATCTATTCCCCATTATTGAAAAGGCCATGCTTCAGTCACCGGGACCAACGGGTTCTTTGGGCGAAGTGTCTTTGGAGCGTGTCGTTGGCACGAAGTGCATTTGCGCATTATCTCGACGGCGTCCAGATGCATGTCGGGCCAGTAATAGCCTACGCTCATGATCTTTGCCACTACCATGCGAGGACCAGCGTGGATTCCGCATAGCCCCTCATGAATTTCTCGGACTAAATACTGCGCGTCATGTTTGTCTACGCATCTTAGAAGTGGACCCATATAAGATTTGCGATATAGAATTCCATCCACCATCTCATAATTTAGCGCTTTGAGTTGAATTTTTCTTGCTTTCGCCTTTCCTTTTGGAAGAGTTCCATGCTGCAAGTACATAATGATTGGGGACATCCAAGATGGATTCCCAATTTCTATCATATTCACCTGCCTTAGAGGGACAGATGGGTTGGAGAGAATTTCAATGCGGACTTCTTTTGCCATGTGTTTGAAGCTCGTGGCGGCTAACTTGCTTAGCGCGTCTGCATGCTTGTTCTCACTTTTGTTGATATGGATGATTTTGAAAGTCTGAAATTGATTGATTAATGTTCTTGCTTGCTCGAGATATTAGGCTATCGTTTCGCCTTTTGCGTCGTAGTGACCGTTGACTTGCTCAGCCACCAACAGGGAGTCGACGTGTGCTTCTAGATTTTTTGCCCCCATTTTAATTGCTAGGCGGAGACCTACGAGGAATGCCTCATACTCTGCTTCGTTGTTGGTGCTTTTAGAATGTAGTCGTATGGCGTAGGTGAGTTCGTGGTTGTCGGGGCTGACTAGACGAAGACCAGCCCCTGCGCCATTATTGTTGGAAGCACCGTCTGTGTATAAAGATATGGAACTCACAATATGTTCCACACTTGTGATTTAAAGATATGGCTAGATAATAGGTCAATAGCATTGTCACATAATGATGTACGGATTATTAAAAAAAAACTTATAGTTTTGGAGAAATCAGCATCGATTGAGGATCGACAAGATTTGAAGCTCCAAAGGAATAGACATACCTATTATAAAGGTGAACTTGGGTACCTTAGAGACCCAATTATGCTGTGGAAGATTAGGTCCATTATAAGACAGAAAGTACTTCCATCTTTTGAGCAAATCTCGAGGTCGAGATTTCTTTTAAGGGGGTGAGGATGTAACACCTTGTGAAATCACGTCCAATGATGTGTTGACACGTGTATTAAACCCCAATAAAGTCAAACATTGACAATGAGGGACTAATTTTGTGAAAGATCAAAAACTTTGATTATGGAAAGACCGGAAGTGTTTACATGCTTAAACTAATACTTTGAATAATCTCTCATGATATTCGTATTCTCAAATTAAGCCACTTGTTGGATTATCGAAACCGTTTGCATAATAAATTGAAAGATTTGCACGGTAAAGGGTTAGAAGCGTCAACATGTTTAATAATACCTCTGAATGACCTTTTAATGAAGCCGAAACATTATTATATCTAATCATATTCTTGAGAATGCAAAACATTGGCCATTTTGGGATTTAATGTCGGTAAATAACAATACGCACAAGATTGTGCATTAAAAAGGGTTGAAAGTGTCAACATGTAAATCCTTACCTCTGAGTGACCTTTCAACAAACCCGAAGCATCGTAATATTCGATAATACTCTCGGGAATGCCCAATATGGATAACATAGGGCTTCGACGCAATAAAGCGATAATACGCGCAAGTTTGCGCGTTAAAAGGACCAAAAGCATCAATATTTAAAACTACACCGTTGAGCGACCTTTTAAGCAAACAGGTGTGAACTGGAGTGTCGTAATACTCCATTATACTTCATTATACTCTTGGGAATGATTTTTATTAACTTCGTAAGGCTTTTACGCCATTTCGCGGTAATACGCGCAAGTTCGCAAATTAAAGGGTTAAAAGCGTCAATATGTCAAACTAGGCCTTTGACTGACTCCTTTAACATATCGAGAAGTTTATGATGCTTGGTTATACTCTTAGATGTGCCTAATGTTGGAAATACAAGGCCTTGCGTGCTAAAAACATCGTTTCGGAGGAGTTCGGAAGTGCAGGGGCCAAACTTGTCAACAATTGAAAATACTTGTGAGCTGGTTAGGTCCTTACGGACCGTATGAGGACCCTTATGGTCCGTATAGCAATTCCCAGCAACATATTTTTGAAAACCAGCTTTGGTTTACCTCCTTGTCTCACACATTTGATTCTAGGGGCCTTTGATGGTTTAGAAAAATGGTATTACACCTGTTATGATCTTGTTAAACCTCCCTAACACTTGTCAAGATCCTATGCAATCCAAAAACCTATATAAAGGGCCTTAAACTTCATTTTATTTCACACCATTTCTTGAGTTTTGCTCTCTATCACTCAAATCTGAGGATCCTGATCATGGGAACCTCCTTTTGAGTTATCTTCAGTCACTTGGACCATTTGTAAGTGTTCTTAGCTTTCTAAGTTCAAGTTTTATTAGTTTAATGACCAAAAGTCAAAGCCATCGTAATTAAGCTTTGACTTAGTGATTAATCATTAATGGTCTAGCCATTATTCGAATTGAAAGTGGCTATAAGTTGGTAATTATGTAGGTAATAAACCCTTAAAAGGGCACCTACTGATTATCACTTTTACTTGGTCAATTGTCGGGTCAAACTTATTAATAAAAAGTCAACAGAATCAGTTTTTACAAATAAATTCATAACTGATAATGTAAAGATTATGGAACATGTTTTAACACTAAAATAACTTGGTAAATAATATAAGAACATGTTTAGGCATGTTCAACCCGACAATTCTAAGTATAGGCTCAGTTCGCAACCGAAAGTCGCAAAAGTTGACTTTTGTTTTGACTTTCAGTTCTGACCTGAATTAGCTTAGTTTAGTTATGCCTTAGGGTTCCTTTGTGACCATATTACATGCTAGTATAACCCTCTGAGGTTATACTACATGGTCCTTTAGAATTAGAGTTTATATGCATGTCTCCGTTAAATGCTTAAAAGTTGACCGTTATGCCCTTATGATGTAAAAACGAGATTTTTGGAAATGTGAGGGGACAAAAACCTTTATTACTGACTTATAACCATGTCCTAAAAATTTGACATCAGTTTGTGGTCTAAATTAGGAGTTATGCTCAATATCGTAAATTGAAGCCTTTTATTAATTAAACGGTATTTTTGGCATAAAACCTATTTAAACCCAAATTTTTACACCAAACCTTTTACCCACTGATGTAATATAATATTTAGGGATTTTTGAAGATTTTTGTTGAATTTTAAATTGATCATAACATAGGGTTCTTGCATTGACTCGGTAATTGACGGTTATACCATTTTGCTAATAAGATGAGTTTTACACATCCTTTACATATCAAACCTTTTTCTACTGATTTTATATATTAAATAAATTATTTTAAACAATGAAGGCTGTTCAAAATCTCAGATTTACTTATTTAACCCGAATACCGTCAAATGCCGACTTTTATGCGATTTAGGCGCATAGTATGGTTTAAAACCATATTTGGCACCTAAAGCTTGTTACCTACTGATGTTATGAATAAATTTTTACACTTTTACAGTAAGTTAAAGTTTTGAACTCAGGTTTCCAAATTTGACCTTTAAAGCACATGTGAAATGACCAAAATGCCCCTACGGTGCATAGTTTGGTCATAAATGATGAAATACACATGTGTATGATATCTTGCTGATATAACCTCATAAAATAAATATTTTCACAGAAGGTTTTGGACCAGACCTTCAATTTTTATTTAAACCTCTTTTATAAACTTTAAAATGACCAAAATACCCCTACGGGGCATAAATTCATTTTAAATTCGTTTTGGGCATAATGGAAGATATCCTACTGATATCACAACATATTTAAAGCATATTAACTTGTGGAACTTGTACATGACTCATTTGGTTACCCGCTATGCATATACGCGTTCGGAACGATTTATGTAACTAGTTTGCATAAATTGGCCGAAACGGGTCAAACCTTATCATTTTTGCTTCAAAATCCAGAATGTGTTTAGTTTACCCATATTATACAAGTCTTCATACTTGTCGGGTCTAAATCACATTCTAATCAGGTATTCGCTTAATCTTGCTTTTTGAACCGTAAACCTTTCGTTAAAACTAACCGGTCTAAGTTTAAACTTAAGTAAGACCCGTTAGGAATCTAATAGGTTAATAAAACCTTCGTTCCAGATTGAGAGCCCCAGTAGAGGTACTTGTGCTTGCCGATTTGAATATACGGCTGAGAATAAAATTACAATTTAGCTCAGGTAAATACTTTTAACTTATCTTCCCTATACGGGCTTGGGATACGATATTATAATAATACCGCTTGGTCGGGTATTGAATGTTTAATCGATTAGTGGTTAAATTATTGAGGTAACCCGTTTTAATCTGTCTTGTTTGAAATAAAAGCCTTTGGGGGTTAATGACCATGTCCCGGATATCCTTGGCATCATTATTAATAAATGGCCACGTCTTAAGCACGGGGTGTAGGCATACACCTGACAGTTGCATAGGAAAAACGGTATCTCACTCTCTTGTGGGCCTATACTTGTGGTGTGTCTGTTAATCTTGACTCGGTTTCTAATATCGGGCCCTGAATGTATAACAAACATATAAATCTGTATACAAGATTATTTTATATAATTGTCCCAAGTTATAAAAGGATATTTGTGTCTTGTGCATTTAAATCAATTTCCATAAATGTTTTCAAAAGAGTCAGTTAATTGTATTTACTAGTGTAAATTGACGTATTTTCCAAAAAGATTAAGTGACAGGTACTGTACGTAATTAATTGGCCGGGAGCTCAGGGCGTTAATAAGGAATCTTGCAAGTTCTAAACGTCTAAAGTCTGTTGAACAGTGTTTATATTTCCGTTTTAAGATCCGCCTATGGATCCATCTTACAATCCGTTTGTAATATTCGATGTTACTTTGAATCGGTTTGTAATATATTTACTTTAGACTTCCACTGTGCATTGAACTGTGATTATTTGACTTTGATGATATCAACTACGTCACGATACTCCCCACCGGGCCCACCGATAATACGTGGAAATATCGGGGTGTGACAAGATGCAATTGTGGCTTGCACCTGAGCTACAAACTCCTGAATAACTGTTTGAATCACTGATTTACGAGGTTGTTTACAAATTTCGTCCAGAGCGTTTGGAAATTTGTCAAACCAATGAGTTGGAGTTTCCTCCGGAAGTAGATCTGAACTACGAGTTCTGAGGTAACAGGATTGTGCACCTCATGATGAATATCGTTGTTACTAAACGGTTTCCCTACGATTCCATTGATATGA
Organism: Helianthus tuberosus; assembly: GCA_030545235.1. Classification (NCBI taxonomy): domain Eukaryota; kingdom Viridiplantae; phylum Streptophyta; class Magnoliopsida; order Asterales; family Asteraceae; genus Helianthus; species Helianthus tuberosus. Next base: position 111,290 of record JARYGA010021659.1, read on the forward strand.
GAAGCGTGAAACGGAGCGTCCCTGTTCTTAGATCAAGGATTTGGTAGGTAATTTGTTGGAGCTTCTGTCATTGAGAGCGAAAGAGGAGAAATGAATTAATGCGAGAAGATGAAAATGAAAATTGAAGAATCGGTGGGCGCCAATGAACAAATGGTGATCGGAATTGACCGGAGTCAACCAGATCGGGGGTTTTGTCTCTGCATAAAAGGGGTTAATCCTCTCGTTGATTGAGGGACCTTCTAATTTCCTTCTCCGATGATCATTGCAAAATAGAAAGCCGTTAGACTCGCCACGGGGAGAATGGGGGTTCTCTCCGTGACCACCCTCTGGCATGAGAATAAGTACAGTGATCTCCGTAAAGTAGTAGGAGTGGGAGTAAGTGAAGTTGAGCTTTTAAGATCATACCTGGTGTGCTTTAGGGTTTTACCTTCAAGCCTAACTGTACCTTTGCGCGAGCCCGCACAAAGGTGTTAGTTGAATGCTCGTTTCTCCTTTTCTCTGGCGCATGGTTATCGAAGACTTGTTCTCTTCCAAATCTTATTTTGAAACGCTGCGCGGCCGCACAGAGTCTTCAAGATGTTCTTGGAATAAAGCTATGGTATGGTTCTATGCGCCTGCACGAGGTGTTTTGGGACCATACCTTTTTATTACTGAAGTGTTTCCTTCCAAATCATGTTAGGACCGCGGCAGGGTTTTTTTCGAGATGTTTTTGGAAAAAGGCTTTGGTATGGTCCTATGTGCCTTCGCAAGATTTTTGGGACCATACCTCTTCATTGGGTAAATTGCTAACTTTAAAAAGAAAAATAAAAAAATTCTAGAAAATCAAAAAATAATAAAAAATAAAAATTAAATATAAAAAATAAAAAATTATTAAAAAATCAAAAAATTATAAAAAAATCCAAAAAAATCAAAAAACTAAAAAAAAATCAAAAAAATTCAAAAAAAAAAAATCTAAAAATAAAAAAATTTTAAAAATAACAAAATAATAAAAAAAATCCATAAAATTCTTAAAAATAAAAAAAATTCTAAAAATTCTAAAAAAAAAAAATCAAAAAATTCTAAAAAATCAAAACATTTCTAAAAAATCAAAAAAATTAAAAAATCAAGAAAATAATAAAAAATCCACAAAATTCTAAAAAATCAAAAAATACAAAAAATTCTTAAAAATCATAAAAATTCTAAAAAAAATCCAAAAACTTTCAAAAAACCCAAAGAAAAAACTCTAAAAAATGAAAAAAATTAAAAAATCATAAAAATTTTAAAAAATCCAAAAATTCTAAAAAAAAATCTTAAAATATAAAAAAAATTAAGATTTTTTAAAATTTTATGATTTTTAGAATTTTTTTTATTTTTTATTTTTTAGAATTTTTTTTATCTTTTTGATTTTTTTTACTTTTTAGATTTTTTTGAAATTTTTACAATTTTTTTAATTTTTTAATTTTTAGGATTTTTTTTGAATTTTTATATTTTTTTGAATTTTTATATTTTTTTAGATTTTTTAAAATTTCTAGATTTTTTTATAATTTTTTTGACTTGTTAGAATATTTTGAATTTTTTACAATGTTTTCTATATTTATGATTTATTAGATTATTTTGATTTTTAGAATTTTTGGAATTTTTTTTTTAGAATTTTTTTTATTTTCTATATTTTTTTTTTGATTTTTTAGGAATTTTTTGGCTCTTTAGAATTTTTTAAATGTTTTACAATTTTTTTGATTTGTTTTATTTTTTAGAACTTTTTTTATTTTTTAGAATATTTTTGATTTGTTTAGAAATTATATATTTTTTATTATTTTTTGATCTTTAGATTTATTTATATTTTTAGCCTTTCATTCCCCAATCCATCTTGACAAAAACCTATCTTGACCTAAACCTATTCTAACCCATTTCTAAATAAACATATCCTAAACCAAACCCATTCCAACTCATACACATCCTAACCTATTACCCAAACCTGCCCAACCTACCCATTTTGCCACCCCTACTCGTGATGGTGGTGGTATAACGGGGAGCCCCGGGTGGCCTTATTGAGATAAATTTAAAATTAGTTCTGAGATGCAAAAAGGTAAATACATATAAGGAAGATGGTAAAATTGAATGAAGTTAATTCTTTGCCATCTATTTGTGTATGATTGTTTAATTAAGATGACAAGATCGTTGTAGTAGTTGAGACAAGATCGCCTTGAGGTTTACTGAGACTGCACGAGCCCGTATTGAGAAGGCTGGTAGAGAATGTTTGTAACACCTCGAAAACGGGTTTGGTAATCAAACCACGTTAATATTAAAAGACGGGTAAAGTACCGCTAGTGGTAAAAATTAACCCGGTAAATATTAGGATTTCAATAAATAAACCTAATATTAAATAAAAGTTGAACGAATGCTTTTGAGGAAATAAAGTTTATAAAAGGCCCGAGTTAACGGTACTTAAAATAAACTGAGTCGTAATTTCCCCGAACCCACTAAGTTAACTAGGAATGTTTAACTTAGTTAATAATAGGGAATATTGTTAGAAATAAGTAGGTTGTGGCCTACTTAATAACTAACCAAACGAAAGGGGCCAAATTTGGATAACTTGAAGGTTAAATTATAAAAAGAAGATTTAAAACAAAACACACACATGGTGTGTGTTCTGTGTTCGACCAGGAAGTTCCCATGGAGCCAAAACCCTAACTTCCATCAAAACCATCAAATTGAAGGGCTAAACGAAGCTCAAATTCACAATTGAACGTGAAGTAATGATCACCCAAGCTAGGGGATCATAAGGTATGTAAAATTTTGATGATTCTTGAAGTTGTGAAAATTGATGAATATCATAATCGCGAATTATGCATGAATTATAGAAGTTATGGCTGAATTAGTGATGTATACTTGCTTAGGAACAAAACCCTAAGTGAAAATTATACATATATTGCCATGAATTGAATGTCAAGATGGTTTACCACACTAGGATAAGTGGGTTTTAATCATATGATGAAATTGATGATATAATTGTGATTAGAATCATCATACGTGATACTAATAAGAAAATACTTGAACAAATTATGTGTTTAAGTACATAATCATACTTGCCATGAAACGGGTTTTGTATGATAGGATGAAAATTGATGATATATTCATGTTAAAAGATGTTTGATATCATCATGTGTTAAGAATGATGATGTAGTGATAATTCAATGAGATATGATTTCGAGAACTTGATTGAATAAATAGTTAAAACGGTAGCATAAGAATGATGCTTATTGGTAATTGACCAAGTAATTAAACGAGTAGTTGAGCTACATCGTGTAATTACTTACGTCAATAGTCAGTTGACTTTTAAAAGTCAAACTAACAAATGATATGATCGAATGATAAATTCAATCATAAAACTCGTAAGATGGAATAGTCGTGATTGATAATGACTAAGCTAACCATTTTACGAATTATGATGATAGTTTGACGCTTGACAAGCTAGGTGGAAACTCCGGAAGGAAGCGGGTCAAACGAATCGAGTATGAAGGAAAAGCATAATTTGGATGCAAGGTAAGTAAAGCTTACACCTTTTATTGAATACCTATTTGTTTTATAGGTTATGAATAATATAAAGTCACGTTTGAATTATGATGTTCTGACGTGACATGATACGGGTCGGAACATGAGACAATAATAATAAACCATGTTTAATGGTTAGAAAGGAATAATACGATTATTCAGTCTTGCAATGACTAATAGACAATGAGTTTTGAATGGTTATCTTATAGGGTAAACCAAAATGAAGAAATAAGGGTAAAACGGTAATTCAGTCACACGTTGATGATAAACGTTAGTTTTGAAAGATACTTTATGGCGTAAGCCATGATGAGTCAAAAGAACTCAGAAATGAATTATAAGTAATATGAAAGTACGGTGTAAACCGGAACGGATTACTTGGATGAGATAACAAATAGATACCATCTCACAAGGATAATATAGTTATTAAGACCAAACGGGTCAAAAGGTGAAGATATCACCATTTGACGAAAACGACTAAACAGTGTTTTGTCGAGTATTATGATCATATGGGTGAGAAGAATATGGAATGTGCGTTGCTATTAACTAGCAACTTAGTTGATGAGATACTAAAACGGTTCAAAACTTTGATCCGAGTAAGGTATGAATAAAAGGTCAATTTCTCATTTAGAACTTAAGGTTTAATGAGATTTAAACAAAATAAAGAAAAATGGATGGACATTTGGTTACCTAATGATTTAAATTATAATCATTATGTTTTGAGAAATATAATGATTCTTAAACAAGATTATAGCTAAAAGGTGGAATTTTGGTCAAACATGTTATTAAAGGTCCTTCGTCGTAAAAGAAGGACTAAAGTTGACCAAAACGCCCGTGACCGATAAATAAAGCAAACGACTCTTACGAGTTGTTTGGAAATAAGCATTTCGATCAAATAAATCCTTAGGATAAGTATAAAAGTGAAAGGCATGATCCTTGTGAGTCAAATACCTTGAAATGAGTCTTTTTCGTAAAAAGACAAACCGAGGGGTAGAACTCAGAATAAATAGTTTACCACATTAAATCCACCACAAATATAATTGTGGTGGAAGACAATTGATTCGAAAATGTGGAAATATAATGCATACAAAGGAATGAGCTTGATATAAGTTAAAAATGCTTAAATTCCTTCACGGGTCAAAATAAGCATATACGCGTAAACGGGTTAAGGATGCATAAAATAACACGTGATTTGAACCTTGTATAATAGGAAAACATTTATAACAAGATGTTCATGAGAATTTAAATGCAACAAACAAGTTTGGTTGATAAAATCATGAACGGGTCAAAAGTTTTTTAATATATATTAAGCCAAAGGCTTAAAAATCTTGATTTTTTTTAATCCGGATGTCAGATTTTGACTCCATATGATGGAGAATCGAATTACGATCATGTAGGAAGAAACGGAATGTAAATCGGATAAAAATTGAAGGAGTTATGTTCGTTTCGGCGAATATTAGATTTGCTGAAAATATGAAGCATTCAACAACAAAACATTCTGGACAATATGGGGGGTTGCGCCACGCGACAACAAGGGCCAGGAGCCGTCGCGCGACACGACAGTGTCCAGTTATGGCGAAAATTATTTATTTAATTTGTTTTGTCTTGTCTTGCGAATTAGTTTAAACACGTTTTAAACTACGTATGACTAATTCATTTCATGTTTTATGAAATGTAGGTATAATTTAAGGTACCGGAGGATGTTCAAGCTCAACGGGGAACCGAACACGATCAAGAATATAAACTTCCGCTTTTCGTTTCGCCGTCACGTTTTAAACGACGAATATATTTATAATATGTTGAAATGTTTGAAATTCTTAAAAGGGTAAATTACACTTTTCGTCCTTTATGTTTGTACCGGATTACAACGGATAGCCTTTAACTTCAATAATTACAGTTATAATCCTTCATTTTCAAAACCCGTTACACTCTACGTCCTTTAGTAATAACCAGGTTAAAATTTTCAGTTAAGTTTATTCACTTAAGGGTATTTTGTTCAATTCATATTTTTATTTAAATGTTTAATAAATAAAATATATTAAAACAACTAAACCCATCTCTCTCTCTCTCCAGCCAACCCCTACCATCATCCCATCCATCATCGTTTTTCTAGATCTGCCCATATCTTTATGGATCTTGTTACAAATATAAAAACAACCTGGATTTTCAAGTTTGTTCTTTTATCAAGTATCCAAAATATGAAATCATACGTTGTTTGTTCTTTTATCTCAAAACCAACATACATAAATTCTTTCCTAAACAATCCAAATTTGTTCTTTTATCCAAAATCTGAAATCATACAACAGAATTCCAAGTTTGCTCTTTTAGTATCATTCACAGTGAATTAAAACAAAATTCACCAGATAGGGTTTGAGAGTATCAAATCCAAGAACAATATCACCCAAATTTCCTCAAAAAAAGATCAAATATCATAAATCAGCAACAATTACGGAACTTGAAGCGGGAAAATCAGAGAGAAAGTAGAAAGGAATGATACCGTGTTTATCAGGGACGAACAAGGAGGCGATGGGTTTGGTGGTGATCGGTTGGCCAACGAGTTCATAGGTGTCACATATTTGGCCAAATTAGGAGGCGGCTGCTGGAGAGGGTGAAACCCGAGCTTTAGAGTGTCTAAATATGATGTTTTATGTGTATTTGATGTGTTTACTTGCTTAGAATGAGATAACTATGAGAATTTGGTGATTTGCAGGTAAAGCACGCAATTCGGTGCATTTACAATGGTTAAAGATGAAGTTGCAAGCATCGGATGGGATATTGCAGCTTGATAATGAATGTTGAAGCTTGTTCAGGTGATATAAAGGCTCATGAGTGAAAGGAGTGTGAAAGAGCAAAGTTCAGGGGCTAATTCGGTATTTTGCGTAAGTTGTGTAAAGCTTATATATGCAAGAAATAAGAAGATCATATGTTAAGGGGCCATTCGGTAATAAAGTGTAAGTTATTTTATGTGACAACTCGTATTTTAGAACCTCCTTGCTATGCTTTGATGCAACTTATTTGAACATACGTGACTAGTTAATGTACTTGGTTTCAACAGAATGTTACGTTTATCATGCTATGTGTTATATATGTGATGTGAATGTATGTATAAGGTATCGTACAACACTATTCGAATCGCACAAGCCTTTGGGCTTTGGTCCTTCACCACTCTCGGCCCACTTGTTCCGATTAGATTTGCATATATGGACCTTCCTATGTACTTTGTATGTTAGGAACTAATGCTTCTTGGCCCATTGTTTTCCAACTAATGTTAATTGGATCCTGGCCCAACTATTTTATCTAATTGGCTCTAAAACTAAGAATACGTATTATGCTCATATCTCACAAGTTACAACAAAACAAAACCCTATTTCCCCCTTGATTCGTGAACGGCAGGAGAAACCCCCCTGTTCGAGAAAGTACTTGGATCAGTCGAGTTCTGGTTAGTATTACCTCGTGTTCGTTTACTTTGATTGATTGTTTGGTTATATGCGATCATGTATTGATGTATCGATGATTGCTTGTGATCCGATCTAAACGTGTTAACTATATTTTTATATGATATGTCTGTGCTAACAATGAGGTGATTATTATTTGATTATTCGTATTGCTAAACATGATCGACTGGATTATACGTGTAGGTGTATGTCTAAGTGTTAATGTTTACAAAATGCTTAGATGACGATGATCTTGATTTCACGAATGATTGAGTAGTTTGTATGAGTTGCATGAAATTGATATTGCTTGTTAAGTGGCTGATATCGGTTTGTGTGTGGGTGTACAAATGGATAATTAATGGCAATCGGTGGTGAGACCCATAGAGTGATGTTACATGGTTACACAAAGATCTAAAAATCTGAATAGGAACATGGGGGCCATGTGCGATCAGACAAAAGCATATGGACAGTTAATGAAGTGTCAGTAGGAGTATAGATGATTTCGATTTGTGTATGCATGACATGATCAACTATATATTCTTTTATATATGTGAGTTGGTGTTGACCTAGGGTTTGAGAATTATATTATTGAAAGATTTATATGGATTAATATTGATGTGATCAGGACCCGAAAGCATATTAACATGATGATTAGTATTCGATTTCGTCAAATATATATATATATATATATTAACCAACTGGATACTAGGTATGAATGTTGATTGTTGAACTGAAAGATGATTCTGTGTACATGACATTTGGATGACGGTTCGGATCGTATGGATGATTGTAGGGTTTATTTGATTTTCCTAGTTAATCCGATTGAATGTTATGATAGGTTGTGTTCTTGAAACATGTTTAGGGTTCATAAATATTTGATGTTAAAACACTTATTTGATCGATTAAATGTATGGTTGGAACTAGTTAATTGTATTGAGTGATTTTTGGGTAAAGATGGAAACTGATGAATGATATAACTAAATAGCATAAATTTGGGATAAGTAAACCAGTCGCACAAGACTCCTCTCGGTCGCACAAGATCAGGTCACACAAGACCTGATCTGAGCGCACAAGATGGATCGCACAAGTAGTTCGGATCGCACAATTCTGTCCGAACTGCACAAGATCAATTTTTGTTAATTATTGGGCCGTACATGCATGTTGGGCTTTCTGTTTGTGTGGGCAAGATATATGCCGAAAACGCACAACATGTCGTGATCGCACAAGGCTGTGCTGAACGCACAATATGTTGGGCTGAGTATTATTGGGCTTTGTTATTTACTTGTCTGATATCGTTTACGTGTATGACGTGTATACCATGAGTTCGTAACTTGCTATCTCTGTGTAATCATACGTGCACTACTTGAACCAAAACCTGACTTGTATGGTAACCATGTTAGGACGTGGTTGACCACTAGCAGTTAGACTTGACCTTTCTGTGTATCTGCCGAGCAAACCAAGGTGAGTTCACACTCTACAAAGCATGGGATTCCCAGGGGTTGGGTATGGGGTTAAGGAACATGGATTCCTCGTCCTTTCTTGGGTAGGACAGTACTGGTTCAGGAATGTAATTCCTCATCCTTACGGACAGATAACTTTTACTAGACCAAAACTCTATCACGAAGTCCCTCCTTTTTATATCGACTTAATCGCTGGGCCAATGGCGAGCGGGTCATTAGTTAGATAACGCTATTTAGGTCTGACAAGCCTCACACCGTGCCGCAGAGGACGGGCGTGAACTAATGGATCTGGGCACGTCAATGATGATAGACATTGACAGTTCAGGGCACTTAAACATGACTTTAGTCAGCAGTCGATATGGTAACGAGTCTAGTGTATACATGGGGTAGCCCCCACGGCCAAAATGCCAGATAACTATCATGGGGTAGCCCCCACGGCTGGATTGCCAGAGTTAATGGGTTAAACAAATCACATTTTCAACTATGGGGTAACCCCCACGGCAGGATGCCAGTTAAAGGAAACTGTTTTTGGAACAACTTAAAATGAACACCCAACCGTGAACTCACTCAACTTGTTGTTGACTCGTTACTACATGCTTTGCAGGTCAATAGGTTCTTAGCTGGAGCTTGCACAAGGAAGAGTCGTTGTGGGACATGGACAGCTGTGTGCCATGTTAAACCTTTGGATATTTAAACTTGTGTTTTGAGATTTAAACATTTTGCTTCCGCTCATAACTTGAACTATGTTTGTTTTGGACACTAATTGTGCTGGTTGGACTTTTACAATTAATTACTTGCTTGTTCAATATGATTAGTGGTTTGATCCTGGTCAATCACGCCTCCAAGCGGTGATACTCCGCGCGTGGATTTTGGGGGTGTGACAGATTGGTATCAGAGCCATTGGTTATAGAGAACTTGGTTTTAATAAGGGAAAACGTTTTTGTTAAAACCAGACTATAACCTATACAGTGCTCTACGATCCACAACGACGCTTCACCCCACGTGCAGGACTCGACATTCTAGGTGATATGGTTTATGTCTTATTACCTACATGCTTGATTACGTAGAACTTTGCTCATGATATGCTTAGTTAAGTATAGCTACTGTTGCTTGAACACATGTGTGCTTGCTACCCTCTGTCACTCCACACTTACACACATTCGCGACACCTTTCCTATTTGTGTTTCCTTCGATGCGAGATCATGAGGGAACGTGTGAACCTAACTCAAGCCAGCTGACGGCTCTTATCAACGAACAAGTTACGGCAGCACTCGCAGCCGCCCAGGCAGGAGGTATAACCTGCTATTCCGAACCTAACTTAGGATGATAGATCCTACTCTCATGACCCAACTCTCGCGCTTAACCTTGTCACTTCTTCCTCGCGCAACAAGGTCAGAACGCTCAGCCACCTGCATGCATATTCAAGACGATCATGGACTGTCGTCCTAATACTTTCAGTGGCACTAAAGGAGCTGTTGGACCCCTCCATTGGTTTGAAAAGCTCGAGTCTGTCTTAGAGACGTGTGAATGCCCTGAGGCTCATAGGGTGAAGTACGCCACTGGTACTCTCGAAGGCACTGCGCTAACTTGGTGGAACGTGCAAGTTCAGATGCTGGGGCTGGCGGCTGCTAATGCCACCCCATGGAATGATTTATAAGGAACTGATCAAACGTGAATACTGTAGTCGTGATGACATCCACAAGCTGGAAGTGGAGTTCTTTAACCCGAAGATGACGGGGTCAGAGCTAGAAGCGTACACGAAACGATCCAACGAACTGGCAGTGTTATGTTCAACTATGGTAGATCCTCCCATCAAGCGCATTGAGCTGTACCTCAAAGGTTTAGTACCAGAGATTCAAAGTCATGTGACTTCTGCTAACCTTGCTACCATCCAGGATGTTACCCGTCTTGCTCATCGTCTCACAGACCAGACAGTGGAACAGAACACCTAAGCATATTGGTTATGAAGCCAAATATTGTAGAAGCTCACGTCCTGCAAACAAGAACTGACAACAGCAGCCACGAGCTCCACAGCAGCAGTAGCAACAACAGGGTAGCAAGGGACGCTACCAGTGGGGTGCTGAAGATCACTTCAAGAGACACTGCCCACAGTTGAACCAGAACCAGAATCAGAACCACAACCAAGGAAACGGGAACAATAATGGAGGCAACAATGGGGGTAATAACGACGGCATTGGTGCCAGGGGTCAGGTGTTCTTGATCGGTTCGGGTGATACTAGGAATGACCCCAACGTTATGATGGTTTCGACATCGATATTGGTATGGATTGGCTACCTCAACATCGAGCAGAGATTCTTTGCAAAGAAAGGATCGTCCGCGTTCCTCATGCTGGTTGAGAACCTTTGGTAATTCATAGTAACAAGCTCCTGGAGCAGCGCCCGTAGCTCGTGCACCGTATCGTTTAGCTCCATCAGAGTTGAAAGAACTCTCTACACAACTACAAGAACTCTTGGATAAGGGTTTTATTCGTCCTAGCTCATCGCCCTGGGGAGCTCCAGTGCTATTCGTGAAAAAGAAAGACGGTACATTCAGAATGTGCATCGACTACCGTGAACTGAACAAGGTGACTGTGAAGAATCGTTATCCTCTTCCACGTATTGACGACTTGTTCGACCAGCTACAAGGGTCGAGCTACTATTCAAAGATCGATTTGAGATCGGGATATCACCAGCTGAGAGTCCGAGAAGAGGACGTCTCTAAAACCGCCTTTAGAACCCGTTATGGACACTATGAGTTTTTGGTCATGCCTTTTGGGCTGACAAACGCACCTGCGGTCTTCATGGACTTGATGAATCGAGTGTGCAAGCCTTACTTAGACAAGTTCGTTATTGTATTCATCGATGACATCCTGATCTATTCAAAGAGTCAGGAGGAACACGAGCAACATTTACGACTCATTTTGGAACTCCTTCGAGCAGAACAGTTGTACGCCAAGTTTTCAAAATGTGACTTCTGGCTTCGTGAAGTCCATTTCTTAGGCCATGTAGTGAACAAGGATGGGATTCACGTTGATCCATCCAAGGTAGATTCGATCAAGAGCTGGCCTGCACCTCGTACGCCAACGGAAATTCGCCAATTCTTGGGATTGGCAGGTTACTACAGGAGGTTTATTAAGGATTTTTCCAAGATTGCACAGCCTCTCACCTCACTAACGCAGAAGGGCGTTGTTTATCGTTGGGAAAATGCACAGGAGTTAGCGTTTCAGCACTTAAAAGATAGACTGTGCAGCGCACCTATCCTTTCATTGCCAGGGGGCACAGACGACTTCGTGGTTTATTGCGACGCATCCATTCAGGGTCTTGGTTGCGTATTGATGCAGCGGGATAAAGTCATAGCCTACGCCTCACGCCAACTCAAAGTTCATGAAAAGAACTACACTACACACGACCTAGAGCTGGGAGCTGTTGTTTTTGCACTTAAGATATGGCGACATTACCTGTACGGTACCAAATGTGCCATCTACACTGATCAAAGGAGCCTCGAGCATATCTTCAAACAGAAGGAACTCAATATGCGACAGCGATGATGGGTCGAACTACTGAATGACTACGAATGCTCGATCAGGTATCACCCAGGCAAAGCCAATGTTGTGGCTGACGCCCTCAGTCGAAAGGACACTGCGCCCAAGCGCGTACGAGCTTTACAACTTACTATACCGTCTGGTCTTCCTTCTCAAATACGAGATGCTCAGGTAGAAGCATTGAAACCAGAAAACGTCAGGGCTGAAGCCCTACGCGGCTCAAGGCAACGTTTAGAACAGAAGGAAGACGGTGCTTACTACGTCACAGGACGCATTTGGGTCCCACTTTATGGCAACCTACGAGAGCTTGTGATGGATGAGGCACACAAGTCTCACTACTCAGTACATCCTGGTTCAGATAAGATGTACCACGATATCAAAACTACATATTGGTGGCCTAGCATGAAGGCCCACCTAGCAACTTACGTTAGCAAGTGCTTGACTCGTGCGAGAGTCAAGGCGGAATACCAGAAACCTTCAGGCCCACTTCAACAACCAGAGATACCACAATGGAAATAGGAGCAAATTTCCATGGATTTTGTTACTGGCCTGCCTAGATCTCAACGTGGTAACGATACTATCTGGGTGATCGTGGATCGACTCACAAAATCTGCTCACTTCTTGGCTATCAAGGAAACGGATAAGTTTTCCACCCTAGCAGACGTATATCTTAAGGAAGTTGTCTCAAGGCACGGAGTGCCCACCTCTATTATCTCGGATCGAGATGCACGTTTTACATCAGAACTGTGGCAAGCAATGCACAAGTCCTTTGGCTCACGATTAGATATGAGCACAGCTTATCACCCGCAAACGGATGGGCAGTCGGAACATACCATCCAGACCCTCGAAGACATGCTTAGGGCATGCGTAATTGACTTTGGCAATGGCTGGGAGAAGCATCTGCCACTTGTGGAATTTTCGTACAACAATAGCTACCACACCAGCATTAAAGCTGCTCCGTTTGAGGCATTGTACGGGCGTAAATGCCGATCACCTCTTTGTTGGGCAAAGGTGGGGGATAGTCAGATTACTGGTCCAGAACTTGTGGTAGACACAATAGAGCGAATTGCTCAGATACGACAACGAATGGCGACAACTCGTGACCGTCAGAAAGTCTACGCCGATACGGGCAGAAAACCACTAGAACTCCAGGTTGGGGAGCGTGTACTACTCAAAGTTTCACCCTGGAAGGGTGTGGTTCGTTTTGGGAAACGGGGCAAACTTAACCCACGATATGTTGGACCTTTCGAAGTTATTGAGAAAATAGGCAAGGTAGCCTACAAACCGAACTTACCAGCAGAACTCAGTGCAGTTCACCATGTTTTCCACGTGTCAAATCTGAAGAAGTGTCTGTCAGATGAGACCCACATAGTTCCTTTGAAGGAGCTCACTATCGACGAGCAGTTACGATTCGTCGAGGAACCAGTTGAAATCACGGACCGGGATGTTAAGGTCTTCAAGCGTACTAGAATACCTCTTGTTCGAGTTCGTTGGAACTCGCGTCGCGGCCCAGAGTTCACCTGGGAACGCGAAGATCAGATGAAGCAAAAGTATCCCCAACTATTCACAAACGGTACAACCACTACTGAGGCTGAAGCTACGGAATTTCGGGACTAAATTCCAGATCAACGGGGGGAGGATGTGACACCCCAGGAAAACCAGGAAAAACCATGCAACTTAACTAGCTTCCTCAGTGAGTACGTGCTAAATTTCGGGATGAAATTTCTTTCAACTTGCGGATAATGTGA